>JAOTOL010001592.1:305000-512500 GCA_034440575.1 Imbricaverruca yamaguchii
GCACAAATGTGACGACTAAGCTGGTGGGTGGGCCGTCACAGCAACGGAATGGCGTTATGTCTTTATTTGTGTATCACTTACTGACTACTGGAGTGGTACCATGCTCTGTGTCATGCCATGGCGCGGACATGTGGACAAGGCATGGGGTGTAACGTTGGCAGGTTGTGTGTCAGTCCCAGTGCAAGGCCGTATTTGCCCGAATGCCACGTGCTACTGTGGCTGTCCTGTTGGTGATGGCGGAACATTTCAGGTTGATGCGTCTGCCGGCTGGTGTCTGCTGCGTAGTTTCTGTTCCGGCTCGTGTTTGCCATTACCCCCGAGTGAAGAAGTTGGACTTGGTTTCCCAGTGATGGCACGTGTTCCCACCCACCTGGGCGTTGCCCACCGGATTTCCACCCACTTGGGCGGTGTCGCCGCACTGGAGCGTCTCCACCAATCCGTGCCTGTCCACGCGGCTGTCGTGTGCCGGTAACTGCACGCCCCCCCCCCCCACGCCCCCCTCGCTCCCTCCCCTCCCCTCTGACCCCGGACGTCGGCGCGGCCGCAGGCTTCCCCATCATCAACGACCCGCTGTACAACCACACCGTGTTCGGGCCCGAGAAGGGCAGGAGCGGCACCATCAGCAAGTCGGACGACCAGCTGATCCAGGACCTGATCGCCATCCACAACGCCGAGAACTGGCTGGGCATGGACGGAGACGTGGAGTTGAGCATGTTCAAGCCCAAGGACACGGGTGAGCGGCGGCGGTGGCACACGGCCGGTGGCGTTGCGTGCGAGACTCGTGGAGTGGATGGGTGGCAGCTGAGGTTCGTGGAGCGTGATAGTTAGTAGCTGAGGCCCATGGAATGGGATAGATTTTAGTTGAGGCTCGTGGAGTGGGATAGGTGGTAGCTGAGGATCGTGGGGTATGATAGGTTGTAGCTTAAGTTTGTGCGTGTAATAGGTGGCAGCTGAAGTTTGTGGAGTGTGAAAGGTGAGTGTCAAGTGGTGGAAGAGGTGGTAGCTGAGGCTCGTGGAGGTCGGTAGGTGGTGGCTAAGGATCGTGAAGTGGGGTAGGTGGTAGCTGAGACTCGTGGAATGGGGGAGGTGGTAGCTGAAATCGTAGGGTGCTGAGTCCGGGGTTGTGGTGTGATTTGAGCCGTGCTGATCGAAGATTGTTCACGGTGTTTTGTAAGTTGTCTATGGCAACAGTAGTCATATTACGCAAAAATAGCCAATGATGTTGCTGTAATTATGTATCATGTGATATTCTTCAGCACCGATTGACAATTCTGGAACCAGTGATGGATGATATTTCAACGGTGGGCTGGGACAGGTGTCTCCGTCCCGCGAAATGTTTGATCGTTGTGCTAGGCTGCACCAGATTCCAGGACAGCAGTCATCATTAACTCGCCACTTCGTAACATCCATTTCACCTTGCTCATTTATACAGGAGCATGCAACGGACTTGACCTGACCCCTGCAATGACATCATGCAAACCCCTGCACTGTAATGACATCATCCCCTAATGACCCTTGCCCTGTGTGGAACGTTAGGTATGATGACTTCACGTGACATGTTGTTTTGTGATGATCGCACCTGACCCCCTGACCTGTGATAACCTCACCAAATCGCCGCCCGGTCCGGGATGCTGGACGTGATGACCTCACCTGCCCAGCTGTGCTGTGATGACCTCACTTGACCCCATGGCCGGTACCGCCGCAGCAGATGGTCAGCCGGCGACAGCCGGTGCGGACAGGCCTCTGGTAACGTCACCACACCCCAACCCCAGCCCGACCGCCTCCGACGGTCCCGGGTCCGGCCCCGGGCCCGGCATCGCGTCCGGCATCAGGTCAGGTACGTACCTCAATTGGATGCGGTACTCCGGCCGGACACGGTGTTTCGGACGCGTAGGGCACCCGTACGGCACCCGTATGACACCATACGGCACCCATACGGAACCCATATGGCACCCATACGGCACCCGTACGGCATCCATACGGCACCCATACGGAACCCATACGGCACCCATACGGAACCCATATGGCACCCATACGGCACCCGTACGGCATCCATACGGCACCCATTCGGCACCCGTACGGCACCCATACGCATACGGCACCCGTATGGCACCCATACGGCACACACACGGCACCCGGTCTAGGTGTGCTAGCTCAGTCGGCATCAGTGTCTTTCTTTGTGGCACCCAAGCCAGCCGCAATACCAGGCGTGGGTGCCGTGCTTGTCTTCTGGGTTTGTTCAGCCGGGATGAGTTCAGGTAGTGTCCAGGCAGGTGATGTCGCATGTTTCGGTATCCTGTGCCGTGGCGGTCGGATCGTTTCATGCCGACCCGGCCGGTCGATACTACCCGACCATCTGTTATTCGGCTGGAATTTTGTCTGGAGTTTTTGTAAGTTTTAAACGCAATGCTGCTCTCGGAGATTAAAGCACTTTTACTTTGAAAAGATGTATAATTTCGAGCACCAATAGTTCAAATACTGCAGGCGGACTTATCGAAAATTTCACCAGGCTAACGAGCGCGAAATATTGTTTGATGTTTGAAGCTATTCGAGAACGGTTATTTTACATCTTAGCGCAATCAATCGTGGTATCACGATTTTGAAAAACAAGCACGGCTTATCATAGATTGTAATAACCATGATTTATTTTATATTATTCACGCTTAGCTATTTCAGCAATGGAACCAACACAGTATATTCATTCAAACATACTGGGTATTTTTATCCACGTGTCCGCTTTGGCTGCAAGCCTAGCTGGAGTCGTGGTTTCAGACGTACGGCGGTCGTCTGCCACCCCTCCCCTCTCCCACTAAACCGGTATGCCGTACCACCGATATTCAGGTAAAAGGAACTAGAGAGAGGACTGCAATAGAGAAGCGGGACTGCTAATATAAATCGTGAGATTGAGAGATGATTGGCGATTCTATCTGTCTTCTGTGAAGCTAATGTTCGCTGAATAATCCACCCCGTTGGCCTGCGACGCACCATATTTTTTCTACAGTTTGGGCTCAACTACATGCATAGACGCTGAGTACTATCTGCTGCTGCTGCTGTTGATGCTAGCTGTTATTATTGGATGTGTATGCAAAGTGCATACACATCAAAGCAGAGCATGCAAGCATCAGATCATGTAAGCATCAAAATCGACCAGTTCTGGTCGATTTCGATGCTTAACTAGCGCAAAGCGAGCATGGAAAGAACAGGTTTCGAAGAGATACACTGGCTTATGCTAACGCGGCTTAGTAAAGTATACATTTTCAAACGAATTCCTGGGCCAATTTGTTCTCAATTCATAGTACAGCCGTCACCAAATACGTCGCGGGGAAGTCATGCGCCGGCATCATATGGAAGTTTTTATTTCCACATACTAAAGTGTGTGTGAGTTGCTTATAGAGGTATCGTAGTTTCCCATGTCTAGTTCTTCGATAGGCTTCAATCGGTGCCATTAAGGAGAGCTACTGCTTCCTTTTACACCTCACACATTCGAGAGCCAGTAGCTCAGCTCCACAATGGTCTTGTGGAGCTGAGCTTCTTCCACCTCCTCGTGTTTGTGGACGACCCTGGTCTGGCGATTTGACGGTAGAATCATAACCCTGCCAAGTTCACATGTTCAGTGTTAATACAGTTGAACTGTATTTATAGGGAACTCACAGTTGTAACATAATGTAGCGCGTCGCGAACTAGACTCTGTTCCGCGCTACTGACCTCACACTAACTGCGCCAAACTTGAACATATCCGACGGCACCAGTACTTGGGTGGTGTCCAGTCTGTGCCAGACTGTTTCTTAGTCCAGTCTCTTACATTGAGATGTCTGACGCTGACAACGAACATTACATTGAGATGTCTGGCGCTGACAACGAACATTACATTGAGATGTCTGACGCTGACAACGAACACTGAATGGCGAACGGCGGCTTCGAATTTCCTGTCTTCACGAAAAGTACGCTTCATTTTCTTTTTCATTTAAACCGGAGCTAGTGCGGCGGATGCACGTAAGCTGCACGCCAAACAAGTGCCCGTATGTCCGTATTTGTTGCTCGGCCAAGTATCCCCCATAAGCTTGTTGTGCAGTTTGAACCTCGTTCTATTGGGGTTACCCAGGTCCGGTTATTTCTTTCCCAGACACACGCCGTACTCCACTATCCTCCTTAGCATGCATCTCAGGTGCGGCCGGCTCGAAGAGCGGGGAAGGGGATGAACCCCGTTCGATGTGTTGTGGTAACCCAGGTCTGGTTATTTCTTCCTCGGACACGCGCCGTACTCCACTCTCCTCCTTTGCATGCACCTCAGGTCCGGTCGGCTCTAAGAGCGGCGCAGGGGATGACTGCCCGCCGCCACACTGTCCTGTCCTCCTCTGCATACGTCGCACGTCCGGGTTGGCCCGGAGAGATGGGGAGAAGGACGAGACTACGGCGTATCGTCACGCTCTCGCTGAAATCAGTGGCTTATGTTTACTACAGAAAAATCAGGCGCATAGAGGAAGTAGCTACTAGTTATTTTCTTTGTTTCCACACAGGTAGAAGAGTGAGTAATCGAAATGTGTTGATTATATCAGATTTTGGGGAGTAACATTTGCACACGTTCAACTCAAACATTTGTTTACCCATAAGATAACAATAATTATTTCCGAGCTAGTGTCTAGCCTACCTCACGAGTCATTCAAGGACAGGCATTTCTCAACTTGGTTCATCTTGAATAGCATCGAAATATCTGCAGCCAACGGGCTCAAGCCTTATATACCTGCAGGTATATAAAGTAAATATATAACTAGACTGCGTGCGGGAACGTAAAGAGTCCAAGGTCATCTCAGGCCAGTTTGACATGACGTCATAACTTCATTAATGGATGCTCATATCTCACTGTTAATGCCCCGATTAATGTCAAGTTGAAATGAATATATGCATGTGATTGAGCACGTTTAGTTTTTGTTAACATCTTCACTTATGCGAGGTCAGTGACCCAGGACCTGACTCAATGCTACGTCAGGTCAAGTGTGTATATGTGTGCGCTTTGCAACCGTAATTCCCATGTGTTTCTCAAGTGTGTGGGCACACTTCCAATGACAAAGTGAACATTTGTATGTCGATGACCCAGGACGTGACCAATTATCACCTGAGACCATTGGGTGGCCTTAACTGTTTTCGAAGTTTTAAAAAGTTTAGTGGAATGTCTAGTTTTCGCTCTCCTAAGATGTGGACGCTGAATACGGATTCAATAGCAAAAATTGCTGTTGAGTGATAATAACTTATTGCATTTGGGTATGGAAGAAGCGAAAGACATAATAATATGTATTATATACATACTATCGTATTGAACATAGCTAGGATACATTTGCAAGATATTTTTGTTTGCGTATGCCACCATGCGATACATTTCCGTATCTAGCGTACCATTTAGCTGTCAGGCATGATCGCGAGTAGCGGGTGACCTCACATGTCACCATGTCACATGTTACAGTGACCTCACACGACCTTATTTGATTTTGAACCGATCTGATCACATGCATGTGACATGTGCAAAGTATTCATTGCCGCTTTTGTATGAGTGTTTACTCATACTAACCGTTTGATACCTATTTTGAGAACGGAGTAATGCTTCAGAAATATTCAATACCTTATGTGAAGTGATATGTTACACCGTCGATGACATCGAGGTCAACAACATTAATTGGGTTGAAATGCTTTACGCGGGCTATCCATTTCACTTACCTTCTTTTCGATCTGCCTCTTGTTCCCGAAGTCACCATCCCTTCCTATTCCGTGACTTGCGCGCGGAAAAATCGTGCGTGACTCCTGGGCTAAGACAAGACGTATCGTTAAGACAATATTCAGGTGCATCCTAACGTGATGAGATTCCGGTTAGGCTTGTTCTCCGTATAATATACCAGGCATTGGTGTTTCGGATTGATGTTCAAAAGAAGGTTCCGCTGTTGTTGTTATTGAAGGCAAGGTTATCGTTGTCGTATGCTGGTCAGCTACGCCTGGAGGTTGAGGAGATGCTGTTCCTCCTCCAGCCCTGTCGTTCCTCCGCCAGCCCTGTCGCCAGGTGGGCGGAAACACCGATTCCCTTCAGCCGATCGAAGCGCAGTGGCTGAGGGGTACCAGATGTTCAGCTGGATGATTATCCATCTGTATCTCAGTCAGTGGTGAGGAGACCTGATTTGACCTGACCTGACCTGACCTGTTGACAGGTAGCGCCTCCACCAGTCAGGGCGCCGGTGAGCCGGACGGTGCGTCGCGTGGCCTCACGTTCCGCCGGGATCTCATGACCGCGGACCAACATTGTTACGAGTGCAAGGTCAAGTACCGCGACCCGAAGCCCAGCGACCTGGTCATGTACCTGCACGCGCTCAAATACTCGGTGAGTGGCTTGCCGACACCGGCCGTGGGAGATTATAGTTACCGGTCAGCCAGCCGGTGAGTGGTGGCCACTGGTCAGCCGCTGGGTGGTGATATGGCCACTGGTCAGCCGCTGGGTGGTGATATGGCCACTGTTCAGCCGCTGGGTAGTGTGGCCTTTAGTCAGCTACTGGGTGGTGTGGCCACCGGTCAGCCGGTGAGTGGTGTGGCCACCGGTCAGCCGCTGTGTGGTGTGGCCTTTAGTCAGCTACTGGGTGGTGTGGCCACCGGTCAGCCGCTGGGTGGTGCACTGGTCAGCCGCTGTGTGGTGATATGGCCACTGGTCAGCCGCTGTGTGGTGGTGTAGCCACCGGTCAGCCGCTGGATGGTGTGGCCACTGATCATTCGCTCGGCTGATTCGTGTCGATGTTTCCACTAACTGAATAGCTGTGGTTAGCTGTCACGTCGGTGAACTCGCAGCCGTGCCAGTGACCTCACCATTTCGTCGGTTACATCGCAGTCATGGAGTAAGTGGCGGGGTGTTGATGAGCTTCAGCAGTGAGGCTGACCTGGTGTGACCTGAACCCTGCCGCAGGGCCCCGGCTGGACGTACGAGACCAAGCTGCCGGACTGGGCCGCCGAGACCTGGTCCGACCCGGACGGCAAGGCTTGAGACCGGTCGACGGTGGTGCCGCCGCCAGCCGTCGCCGGAACCTGGCGGTGGGGAATCTCACGTCAGCAGAGTGGCCGGTGGCTGAGGACCGCCACAGGCGGGCTGGTGGCGGGCCGATGGCGGGCCGGTGGCGGGCCGGTGGCGGCCGCGTGCTGGTCATCACGACCCGACGGCGCCTGAGGGTGCCTGAGGGGACACGACCCGACGGTGCCTGACATCCGCCTAATGGGCGCTCGTGGGAGCTCGCCCGCGAGCGACTGTTGGGAGGGCGCGTGAGACGGTGCGACGGTTGTGCGAGAACGATGACTGTGTCACAGGGCGCTGGCTGCCCCGTGCAGTGCGTGAGGTCGTGGCGGCGCACGCTGCGGCAACTTCCGCGGAGCGACAGCGGCGACGCCGGCGGTCGCCTCGAAATACTTCCACATGCCGAGTATTTTGTCATACCTGTGACCGAGCGTGGCTGGCGCGGGCCGCCGCGCCCGCTCCCATCCTCGGCTGCGCCTCCGGCCGGACCGTAGTGTGGCGACGACAGCACGACACCCAGGCTGGGGCACTCCGCCGGACGCTGGCGCCAGTGCGGCTCGTGTCGGCCACCGGCGCAGCGCTGAGCTGCGGCGGTGCCGAGCTCCGCGTGGGGCCTGGCTGTGTGGAGTCGTCGCCGGTTACGTTGTGCTCGGCGCCTGTCTTCAGCGATTCAGTGCGAAAGGTTCGTCCTCGCGGAAGCGCGGCGCTGTCTGTTCGGTGTGACGTGCTGACTGCACAGGCGGCAGAGTGTGAAGACGCGCGCTGCGTGTGGCGCAGCGACGGCCTCCAATCAAAACGTGAACGCGGCGAGAGTGAGTGGTGCGTGTTGTACGAAGTGTCTCCCGAGCGAAAGTGTGAGTCCGGCTTGGTCTCGACGCCGTCGACGACCAGCGATTGCGTGTGAGCATCCTGTCACTTGTCAGGGTCTGTTAGGACTAATACGCACGACCTCGAGGAGATGAATCATTTAACCAGTCTACTAAGGTAGTCGTGGCACGTGCGAGCAGCGCATGCTGCGTCCACGTGCGGCGCGTGCACGGCTGTGGACGCCCGTCTCCTGTCTGCAATCACCGTGGCGGTGCGCGCGACGCGCCGCGATATCTCGCCGCAGGGCGCCGCGCGGTCAATGACGTCACGCGCCGCTGCCGTGCCTTGAACATCTCTCGCGTGGTGGCAGTGGGTGAGGCGTGGCGCGCGACAGTGCCTTGGTCATACCTCAGTCGCGCTTCTGCCGCGCACTGTCGGCGCCGGGCGCCCCCAGTGGCGGCGGCCACCGGGCTGAGATCGGCTGCCGACTCCCGACTCCGCTGACTCTTACTCTGACTCCAGCGGCTCGCGCCGCCCCGTGGAGAGTCGGGCAGAGGGGGAGGGGCGTTCGGGTGAACCCGGCCAGAGCAGTGTGCAGAGACGATCTCACCGACTACCAGCTGTAAGGAGGCGAATCAGCTGGGCTGGGGAGTGGTACTGGAACGGACGTGTCAGTGAGAGGAGCCGCAGACTGTAGGGTGGGAACGGACCACAGACTGCATTGAGTGGGGAGCGCAACCGCAGACTGGACAGGGCGGAAGCGGGACTGTGGACTGGACATAGTAGGGAGCGGAACCGTGAGCTGGACAGAGTGGGAGCGGGACTGTGGGCTGGACAGGATGGGAGCTGGACAGCGGGACTGTGGACTGAACAGGGTGGGGACGGGACTGTGGACTGAACAGGGTGGGGACGGGACTGTGGACTGAACAGGGTGGGAGCGGGACTACGGACTGGACAGGGTGTGGAGCAAGACCCCAAGCCGTACAGGGTAGGAAGCGGGACTATGGACTGGACAGGGTGGTGAGCAGGACCCCAAATCGTACAGGGTGGGGGGCGGGACTGGACAGATTAGGGAGCTGGTCAGCTGGAGTAGGCAGCGGGCCTCAGCTAGTGCTGGCATCTCCTCCATCTTGGTCTCTGTGCATGGCGCCGGTATAATTTCTGGCAGTGGTACTGAAGTCGGCATTTGTCTATCCACTGGAGCAATGTCGGTACCCGCGTCATATCAGTGCCAGTGTCCACACCGCTAGCGTATCGGTATCATTATCGGCATCGGTATCGATGTGGTGCCACCATCGGTATCTGGACAGTTTCGGTACTGGCATCAATTTCAGTGCCGTGCCATGCGTCAGTATCAGTATCAGTACTTGTATTGGTGTCAGTACTGGCCGCCTTCATCCCATCTCACCCTGTCGAGATGTACCGTCATGCTTCGGAGAAATAAAGTCGCGATATTTCCAGCGCTGCTGTCTGTTGGTGGTGCGCCGCCAGTCTGGTGGAAATAGTTCTGTGTTGTAGCATCATGGCCGTCTGATTCTGCAATTGCAAATTCGCCCGCGTCCTTAATACACGAGTGAAGGGTACCGCAGCTGCTTGGCGGACGGATTCGACGAGCTGAGGCGACCGGAGTCACCCTGACACATGACACCTTGCCCCACATGTCGGCGTGGGCGCCACCCACCAACGCACAGCACACCCAAAACGCCGACACCTGACCCGTGGCTGTCGGTGTTATAGCCGTGTGGATTTTACGACGCGAGAGTTACGGTTTGGCGACTATCCTACATGAAAACCCCCGGCATGAGCCAAGCGCTGAGACGTCCATCAGCCGGTGGACGGCTCGGCCGCGGCGACTCCACGCTCCGGAAGTGGAAATCGTCCGCGGCGTTGGCAGTGCCAGCGGACGCCGATCCATAGCCAAGTCATGTGGATGGCCAGAACCATGCGAGACGGGAACGCGGCAAAACGACGCTGAGGTCGTCGAACTGGATCTGGACCTGCGGCTGGGTCTAAGTTTCCGGAGATGAGCCTCATCCTGACTCGCCTCCGTCGCCATCCGTCAAGGTACGTGAACGCGCGCCAGTCGGAAACGACTCCAAATGGTTTCTCCTTCAAGGATGTCACGTCGAAGATATTCCCCCCACCCCCACCCCATCCGCATAAGACGAACGTCGACATCGGGTCCACCACCAGCCTCTACGGCTATGAAGCTTGTTATTCCACCTCTGAGCCGCTACCTCAGCGATGTGGATCATATCACTTACGTGTGCCTGATCCACATCCACATTCGTGTCCTGTGCATGTGGCCGTGGTCATCACTCATGGCCACGCCCACAAGGCGTAATATGCCCTGCCCAACTGAAGCCGAAACAAGACCATTCCGGTTCAACCGACACTAACGATCCCACACGCCTGGCCCACCTCGTCCCCAGTATGGAAGACGACTTGACGGAAACGTCCCGGATGGCCGGCGATGACTCGTTTGGAACATCTCGTAAGCCAGCCCAAACCCAAGCCATCCACTACGACAGCTCGACCGACGGCACGGCAATGAGGAAGACGGACCCGCGTCTGAGGAAGATGACGACGACGCGCGAACCGAGTGAAGCAAGGAGGCCGGGTTATGCCAACAGACAGCTGACTCAATTCACTAGTCACAGGTGCACGGACGGCTTTGGAATGGCGAGCCTGGTGCAAACACCCGCCCTTCGTGGTTTCTAGCTGCCAGCGATTAGAAACGTCCTACGACACTTCACTCCCCTACATAATGCATACCGAGTCGATATTTTTCGTAATGATCAAGATCTATTGATACGGATCTGTCTAATCAGACCCATGTTTTTCCCCGTTGTACCCCAGCTCGCCACAGCCAAGGGTTGTGTCTTATCGCTGCGTCGATCGATGTTTGCTCATTCATGGGACCTCCACCGGGACGGAGAGGTCCTGTTCGCAACCTCAACAAAGTGGTGTTCCATAGCGCAGCCGACCGTGATGAACACATGGGCACAGGGTGGGGTGATAGTCACTTGGCGGGCCACGCTGCTTACCCACTCTACAGAAACCGCGTGTAACAAACGGTTTCCCGCTTACGGATGCTCATCTGAGTTCTTCCGACTCTATGGCGCCCACGCCATGAGGCACGCAGAACTTTGGCAGCGCCACCTTAGAGAATCAGTGGAAGGCTGTGACTTTCGCAGATCATCCAAAAATGCACATTATATGCGGCAGAGTTAATTTTTTTCTCGTTATGTGTTTGATGTCGAGGCGACTACAGTAGGGTCGAAATTTGCACGGGAAATAATTTCGCTTCAAAAATCGTCCCAAGTTGTTCATCCTAAACTTCGAACCAATAGTGCACTCATTAGTAAACGTCTGGTTTATTTTGGGAGACACCTAAAATATGTATACATATTTTAATGGCAATGAAAAATTGCATACTATAAGCAAATAGTATGGTATACCAGACAACATGATATATAGGAAATCCCTTCACATACAGTTGTGCTTCAAGACCCTTGCAAATCACGGTCCACAATGGTAAACATAAGCATGTTTATACAAGTGATACTGTTCAAAATGAGCCATGTAACCTTCATAAACACACATTAGGAGGTACCATGTTGATGCTTATTTGGGAAGGACGTATTTTCAGCGTTCAGAAAGCCGTATATTTCACCCAATTTCACGACAAGAATATCATTGTGATGCAGTGATAAGTTAGGATGGTGTTCAGCCACCACTTGCTAAGAACAATCCCCACCATGACGGGCGGTCACTCGTCCACCCGCATTGAGATTATTCCAGTGGGTGTGTGTGTGTGTGATTGTGGTTTTAGGGCGCATCGACCATGGTTGGTCATTTAGCGCCCATAACAGAGCAGAGAACTACTTAGTTGGAGTCAGGTCTTAGTACTGCGATTGGGCGGATGTTTTTTACTGACCTGGGTATATTATATAAAATCCCATTTTCTTGAAGTAGTGACACACGTTTCCTAAGCAGTTCGAGTCGTCTCGAAGGAGATTTGGGAACGTCCTGCTGGTTCCAATGTACTGGGCTCTCTCTCTCCTGTGCGTAGTGCTGACATGTAAGAATGTGATGTACCGTTAGTGGAGAACTGCATCTTGGGCATTTTAGCTTGTTTTCTTTTATGAGGAGGTGGCGATGTGTGGCATAGGTGTGTCCGATTCGGAGTCTTGCCAGCGCTACCTCCTCCGCTCGAACTTTCCTGGAAGACGAGGGCCAGTAACCTATTTTTGGTTTGATTTCTCGGAGTTTGTTGGTGGTCAGGGCGTCCCAGCTACTTTGCCATTTCTCAAGCATGTACTCAGAGATCAGTGGGTAAAAATCTCGTGAAGGTAGAGGGAAGGTGCGAGTGCATGGTTTCTGTGCCGCTCGTTTCGCCGCTGCGTCAGCGAGTTCGTTTCCCCAAATGCCAACGTGGCTCGGGATCCAGCAGAAGGAAACGGATCTTCCCTCTCGTTTCAGCAGGGTGAGCCGGTGTAAGATGTCCTGCAGAAGAGCTTCCTGTGGGTTGAAACTTTGCAGTGCCGATAGGCTGCTCAAAGAGTCGGACAGGACAACACACGAGTAGTGCTCGCTGACTTCAATGAAGCATAGCGCCTTCAGGATCGCAACTAGTTCCGATGTATAAACGGATGCGTTTGATGGAAGTGTGAAGGACCTCGTGACGGATCCGGTGACAAACGCGCATCCGACACCCTGTTTTCCTTTTGAGCCATCTGTATATATCAGGGTACGTCCGTCGTACGTGGTTATACGCTCCAGTGAATTTAGCCGGAGCAGTTCTGTGGTGACGTCACCCTTCTTGGACGTGCATAGGGCCAGGTCTACTTCTGGTGACACTAATTCCCAAGGCGGGATCTGTGATCGGTCAGCAATCAGGATTCCACGCATACGGATACCACTTGCACGAATGTGTTTACGCATTCTCACGCAGAAGGGTTCAGGGTTTGCCTTCAGTCCTCCGTGGAACAGTGCCAATAGCCGACGAGAAAACACCGCGTCATATGTTGGGTGTGGAGGATATTGCCTCAATTTGCATGCATAGCGAAGGCCAAGCTGATCATGTCTCAGTGCCAGATGCGGCTCGTGGGCTTCCACGTGGAGACTTGCTATTGGCGAAGTTCTAAATGCGCCGGTTGCAATGCGTAAGGCTGTATTCTGGACCGTATCAAGTGTGCGCTTTCTGGCGGTGCTTGCACCATCATATACAAAACAACAATAGTCGAGCTTAGAGCGGATGAGCTGTCGGTACATCTGTAAAAGTGTTGCACGGTCTGCTCCGTATGATGTTCGTGCCACACATTTCATGATGTTAAGAGCTTTAAAACAGCGCTGGCGCAGAGACTTAAGGTGGTCACCGTATGTCAAGCGTCTATCGAAAGAAACGCCGAGGAACTTCGCAGTAGATCGCAGTGGGATTGGTTTTCCGTATAGTTGGAGCGCTATCTCAGAGTAGCATGACCGTCGACGGCAAAAATGTACAGCCACTGTTTTTCCTGCGGAAAATCGAAGACCATTTCGGTAGCTCCAGTCTTCAAGATAATGTATGGCCAGCTGTAGCTGCCGGTTCAGAGATGGTGTACGAGAAGCGGAGAGCCAAATTGCGAGGTCATCCACGAAAAGTGAGCGTCTGATATTTTCTGGTAGTCTCTTTCCTATATCGTTGATAAGTACTCCAAACAGGGACACACTGAGCACACTTCCTTGTGGAACTCCGTTCGTGGGCACGCATCTTTCTGATAAATGATTCCCGAGTCGGACGCGGAAGCACCGATCAGCCAAAAAGTTTTTGATGAAGATTCCCATGGGTCCTCTGACGCCACAGTCCCATAACTTCATCAAAATGCCGTGACGCCAAGCGGTGTCATAAGCGGCCTCCACATCGAAAAACACGGCACCTACGTGCTTGTGATACTTATAACCGGCACGGACAGCTGTGTCCAAGGCTAAAACCTGGTCCACTGTGGATCGGTTTTTACGGAAACCACACTGGGCGCTTGAGAAGAAGTCCTGTTGCTCTAAAAACCATGTTAAACGCGTATTTACCATTTTTTCCATCAATTTACAGAGTGAAGATGTCAGCGCAATGGGTCTGTAGTGGAGTGCTTCCAGACCACTTTTCCCAGGCTTCAAGATTGGAATAACTGTGGCCTCGCGCCAAGTGCACGGAAAGCTTCCTCTTTCCCATATGTCGTTAAAGGATGCTAGGAGTGCATCCAAAGCACTTGGAGGAAGATGTTTCAGCATGTCGTTGTGTATGGCGTCCGGTCCCTCAGATACACATTTGAGCGTACTAATAGAGTGTTTCAGCTCCACCAAGGTAAATGGCTGATTATAAGTGTGCTGCATTGCGGTGGAAAAATCGACAGGATTTACCTCGCATCTACGTTTATGTTGTATAAATCTATGGTTGGCTTCGCTATCTTCACTCCGCTCCGCTAGGGCATTGGCTATCTCGTTGGCCACGTCGAGTGGATGAGCGATTGTTCGGCCTTGGATTTGCAACACCGGTAGTGGACTGGAAGAGAGCTGCCCGGATATACGTCTTACTCTAGCCCACACCTGTGAAATGGGGGTAAAACGATTCATTCCGCCTACATACTCTTTCCAGGAGATTCTCTTTGCTGTCCTTATTGTGCGCCTGGCGAGAGCTCGGGCTTGTTGGAATGCTAACATGTTTGCGGTAGTGCTGTGCTTCTTAAAAAGCTTCAGGGCTCTCTTGCGCGCGCGGATAGCCGTAGCGCACCCGTCGGTCCACCAGGGGACCGGGGTGCGGCGTGGGGTACCAGTAGTGCGTGGGATACATGCATGGGCGCAATGGAGTAGTCGTGCAGTAAAATCATCGATGTGGGTGCAAAGATTGTCAGGGTCACGAGTAAGGACAGTATGTACATCTGATTCGAATCGAGTCCAGTCCGCTTTTTTAAGATTCCAACGCGGTGGTCGCGTTCCTAAAACTGCGCCTCTTCGAAGGGTTAGCCATACCGGAAAGTGGTCGCTTCCGTGGCAGTCATCGTCGACTGACCATTCAAATTCCTGAGTCAGTTGAGCGCTTGCCAAGCTTAGATCTAATGCTGACGTCTGGCCTGAGGGCATAGTACGATGGGTGTGTGCACCCGAGTTTAGCAGGCAGAGTGATCCCTGTAGGATTAAGTCTTCGAGGATCCGGCCGCGTGTGTTGGTGTCTATGCATCCCCACGCAAGGTGATGGGCGTTGAAATCACCAAGGAGAAATATTGGCGGGGTGAGTTCAGTCAGCAACCGCTTGAAATCAACAGTGGGGAAAGCGACGCCAGGGGGCAAATACAGGGAGCACAGACTTATACGCCTGTGGTTGAAAGTCGCCTCCGCTGCGACTGCCTGCAGAGTGGTTCGGAGAGTGAGCTCTCGCGCTGGCACGCTATGATGGACGGCGAGTAGAACGCCCCCGTGGGAAACGTTTCCAGATGGTTCGTCGTGGTGGAACACAGTATAGTATTTCAGCCTCACGTTGTCGTCTGGTGCTAGCTTTGTTTCTTGGAGGCAAATGGCTGCCGCGTTGTGTCTATTTAAAATGGTCACAAGGTCACAAATAGAGGTTTTTAGGCCTCGGCAGTTCCATTGTAAAATCGTTGTGGGACTCAGCTAAGACGTGTTAAGATGATAAAAGTGACTAACTGCGTGGTCACTACTGCATGGATGGTCCAGATTGGGCCCTTGACCTCGCCCTGGGGGATCCTCCATCGGTCGGAGAAGCTTGCCAGGGTGGAGCTCGTTTTCTGCTTCTGACAGGAGACGTACATGTACGGGTATCACCCACATGTGGTGGAGTGGGTGGAACGGTGGGTGATGTCTCAGATGGTCGGAGGAGGGGAGGTGCGGAGTTTCCAGGTGATGGTGAGGTTGAAGTGGTTACCTGTGAAGTTGCTGTCGCTCGTGCGCTCGGAGATGCATTGCGGCTTGGGCGTTCCAAGGCTGTGGCACATTGGCGGGCACTGGAGGTCGGTGTTCGGTCCGCAGACAGAGGCGTTACGGGGATGCGTCGTGACAGTGCACTGGTGAGCGTTGGAGGGGGAGGGGTTGGAGGAGGGGGAGGTGGAGGAGGCATGGTCTGTGGGGATGCTTGGGTGGAATGGGTTGTGGGGGAGGGAGTAGTGGATATGGTGGACGAGGAGTTTAGGACCTTGGCGGGTTTTCTGGATCGTTGGACTACCGTCCACTTCCCGCCCTCCTCGTGTGCCACCGCCGCCGCTTCCGAGGGGACTGCGGAGGCCCGGAGAAGCGCCGACTGCGGCTTCTCTATGGTCTGGTCAGGCCTTTGTGTTGGTGCCGCGGCTATTTCGTCCACAGTGGAAGGGAGTACGCAGGATATACCAAAAGAGCGCAACAGGGCGCTAAGCTGGGAGAGCAGCTGCGCGGCGCTAGTAGGTTGCTGATGTCCATTGTTGGTCGGAGTACTGCGTGTTTTCTGTGCATAAGATATCTTCGGGTGACTATCCTCGTATGCCTCACGGGCTTGCCTAAAAGACAAATTTCTGGTGCATTTCAAAGACAAAATCTCCTTCTCCTTGAGATAGGCTGGGCATGACCGGTCAGATGTTATGTGAGGTACCTGTCCTCTCCCACAGTTCACACACCATAGGCTGTCCGATTCGCATCTGTCGATGGGGTGATCCGCCGATCCACATCGTCCGCACGCAGGGCGTCCGCGGCAATGTTGTGTCGTGTGACCATATCGTTGGTATCTGAAACACCTCATGGGGTTGGGGACATAAACTCTAACCTTAACTCGGACATATCCTACCGACACTGTGGATGGTAAGTCTGTGGAGTTAAAAGTAAGAATGATGTTGTTGGTTGCATGAAGTTCCCCTCCCCTTCGCATCTTCATTCTCTGCGCCTCCAGCACACCGTACTCTGCCAATCCGTCAACGATCTCTGCTTCCGTGACATCCCTCAGATCGTAGCAATTTATAACTCCTTTGCAGAAGTTCTTGGTTTTGTGGGGCTGGACTTTTATTGGGATTGCGATATCTCTAGGCCCATCTGGGGTACGTGCACTATAGATGAATTTATCTATGTCCAAGGCTCTCCTTGCGTCCTCTTCGTATCGAAATTCCACCGCAATTCCTTCATCCCGTAGTTTGTCACATCGCGTCACAGTTCCAAGGCGGTCACATCCTCGCTTGCGTTGGAAGGGGGAGAGAGATGACAGTGTTTTCCCTGGGTCTGTCGATTTGAACAGCAAGATGCGCGGAGTGGATATTCGTGGTGTAGAGGTAGGACTCGGGCGTTCAAAGTGTCGTCTTTTGGGTACGTTGTCCGGGTGTGGCATACGTGCTGAGTTCGCGACTGGGCCCTGGCTTACGTCACGGAGGCACGCGGTCTGGTCCTCGTGAGAGGAACCAGGAAATGGGTTTGTGTTAGATGTAGCCATGTGAGGTTATGTTTGTTCAGCTCCACGCGACGCCCCACCCCTCTGGGGGCCCTACTGGGGGGACGCCTGTATCCCGTAAGCGGGAGGACGCCAGACGTCCGCGGAGCGATACGGGGCAGGCGACACCATCACCCGGTCGAGAGAGAGAAGCTCACCACCCCGACCCGGATCCAGCGCCGCCCACCCCTTGACCCCGGCCGGCCGGGCTGGCAGGCACTGGGAACCCAGGCCCCCAGCCCGAGGCGACCAGCCACTTGGCCCGCGTGAGGCCCCACGGGCCCGCCCGCCCCTCCGGGATATCAGGACCAAAGAGGTGTGTTGGTCCCCCGTCACAACTAGCACCGTGCGACGGGGGACCTCAACCTCCAGGACTCCGTCAACCCCTGGGGACGGGCCGAGGGGGCGCGGCTACCCCGATAAAAACGGAGCTGGTGGGCAGGACCGGGGAAGTTGTCCTGCCTGCTCATAGTAGGGACAGTTGGTGTTGCAGGGCAAGATGAAGGACATGGATGTGGGGATGAGATTGGGATTGGACTGGTAACGCATGGATGGAAGGACGAGTGAGGCACTCTTAGTCTGACCTCTCCCCGGCCACCTGGTGGTCTGGCCGCCGGATCCTTAAGGCACGCAATCCCCCCACCACGGAAAGGTGATGCCTCATCGGGGGGTATTCCAGTGGGATGCAAAACACAAGGGCCACGCGCAAAACACACTTGATGCTGCAATTCTGACGTGATGTTTATTGCAGTATTCTTTGGCGAATCTCGGCAGAGATTACATACAAAATCGACACTGAGCTCCCAGTGCGGAGCGTTCAACAAATCGTCCATCAAGCTGATAACACACACTGCAGCCTCGATCCAAAACCAGCGGCACGAAACAGGACCGAGCCGTGCGGTGTTCGCAGTCCGGGCATGACGTTCCAGAAATCGTCAGCGGAAACCGAAGCTTCGACAGAGACCGGCGCAACAACAATGGCAAACCAACGGTTCAGGCATACATCAGAACACAATAGAAAACACTCAATGGGAATGGCCGTTCCAAACGCCCGCATTATCGCAAGTGGAGCGACCTGAGGCTGTCTCCCTGTGCACGCTGCTGTATGACTCAAATTATCGCCACATCCATACAAATATACATTATGTTGACTAAGACCACATGGATGGTCACACACCAGATACACATGCATGACAACGCTGTACTCCCCAGGCACTCTCTAGGCACTCTTAGTCACTCAGCAAAAGGTAGCCATGACTAATTCTTCATCACGTGCCACTCCTCGGCGAGCGACTCACAGTTCTTGCCGACAATGCAAGTACCCGACACTGGCGGCGCACGCAGGTAGGTCTCGCTGACCCTGTGCAGGTCCTCCACGGTGACGGCCTTCAGCTGGCGCCGGTGCTCGTCGAACTGGTCGTCAGAGATGCCGCTGAGGAAGCGGCGCATGCCGCGGTCCGCCGGCACCACGGGCGCGTCCACCGACTGGAACACGCCCAGTTTGGCGCCATCCACGTCCTCGGCCGAGAACTGACTCCGGCGCACGAAGTCGGCCGCGCCGTCGAACACGGCCAGCGTCTGCAGCGAGTTGGGGTCGCGGTAGCTGTAGTAGGACCAGACGCCGCCGGGCGAGGCGACCGCGCCGCCGCCGTACGCGCCGCCCTTCTCGCGGATCTCGCGGTGCAGGTGGCCGAGCGACAGCAGACGCGCGAGCACGCGCAGCGCCGCGAAGTCGGCGTGGCAGTAGGGCACCGTGGGCAGCGAGCGGCCGGCGTAGTGCACCGGCAGCGGCAGCTCCACGTACGTCCGACAGCCGGCCGGCGAGAAGTCCGGCTTGACGCTGATGTCGGTCCCGCCCTGGCCCAGGGTGCCACGCAGCATGCTGTCGACGCCGGAGACGGCCGCCGGCAGGCCCGCGGCCGTGCCGTTCACGGCGCACCGCATGCCGTCCTTCTTCAGCAGCATGTCCGCCATCATCTGCATCTTGGTGGCCAGCATGTCCAGCTCCGGCTCGGCCGCCAACTGCTTCACAAAGCGCACCTGGTCGAGGCCGGAATAGAGCTGGCGCAGCTTGGAAGAGGCGCACAGCCCCGCCTGCGACACACCCATGGCGTACTGATGACCGACCGATGCTATCCCGTTGGCCAGCTCGGCGGCAGCCATCTGCAGCAGCTGACCCAGACGCTCGCGATTCTCGAACGTCACGCCGCCGAAGATCTCCTCCCACAGCGAGAACATGTTGGCCGTGTTGTGTTCGAGGCAGTAGGAGCGCAGCAGGATGCCCTCCTCGTAGCGGCCCGACTCGGCCGGGTCGTCGGTCACAGTGACGGCCGCGCTCAGACCGGCCGTCCACAGCTGCTGTCGCTGGTCCTGCAGACGGAAGTCGGTGCTGCCGGTGCCCATGCTGGTCAGCAGCTGGCAAAAGAGCGGCAGCAGCGGCCGGAAGTAGGGCGCCACGCCGGCCGTGCTGATCACGGCGCGGAAGTAGGTGATGCCGTTGGTGGGCTGCTCAGACAGCTGCACCGGCACGCCGGACACCGTCTCCCAGCGTAGCGACGGCCGCTCGCACGTGTCGGCGATGTCCGCCACCCGGAGCATGGGCAGGGTGGAGGCGTCGTCCGTCTGCGCCTGCTTCTGCAGCAGCTGCCGGCCGTCCTCCAGCACCGCCCTCCGCTCGGCGTCCGTCAGCGACGACACCCTGTCCTTGAGCAGGGCGGCCTCCCGGTGCTGCAGCTCAGAGTCGTGCGCCACGTCTGGCGTCATCACCGCCACCACGCGGTGCGGGTTGTCGCGCAGACATCGCGCCAGCTTGTCTTGCAACAGGCGCGGGTTCGCGGCCAGCTCGCGGCGAAACTTTTCCAGTATGTCGTCCACGCGCAGGGTGTCCACCGGGTTGGCGCCGTGGTACCAGGGCGCCACCAGATGCATCGCCAGGCCGAGGCCGAAGTTCTGGCTCTGGTGTTTCCTGCTCAGCTCGATCCGGTGCAGGATCGCCTCTACTCGCTCCGCCTCGAAGCCGACGTCGACCGTTTCCGCGAGCGTGCGCTCGATAATCTCGACCACCTTGTCGGCGTCGGAGTCGGCCACGCCCTGCAGGCCGACCGTGAACGCCGTCTCGCGACACGAGTTGTCGAAGCCGGTCACGTACGGCGTGAAGTCGGTGCCCAGGCCCGACTCGATCAGCGCCCGGTAGAAGGGCGCCGCCGGCCCGCCCACCAGCAGCTCGGACAGCACCAGCAGCAGCAGAGACTCGTACCGGTCCGTCACGTCCCGCAGCAGGAACGAGACGGCCACGCTGGCCTGCCGCTCGGCGCTGGCCGCCATCGGGTCGTGCTGGCAGGTGAGGTGGACGCGGCGCGGCTCGGTCCAGCGCCGCTCCAGCGGCACGCTGGTGTCGCACGCGGCCGTCGCCGGCGCCTGCGACAGGTACTGCTCGTGGATGAAGCGCAGTCGCGGCTCCAGCGGCAGACTGCCGTACGAGAAGAGCCGGCAGTTGTGCGGGTGGTAGTGCGTGGCGTGGAACTGGCACAGCTGCTGGTGGGTGAGCTCGAGGATGCGCAGCGGATCGCCGCCCGAGCAGTGCCGGTACGTGTGCGACGGCAGCAGGGCGTTCTGCACCCGCTCGGCGAACACGCGGTGCCGGTCCGACAGCGCGCCCTTCATCTCGTTGTACACGACGCCCTTGAAGACGATGGGGGAGCCGGCGTCGTCGGGGTCGGTGTGCTCCAGTCGCCAGCCCTCCTGCAGGAAGTCGAGCCGCTCCAGGCGCGGCCGGAACACCGCGTCCATGTACACGGCCAGCAGGTTCATGAAGTCGGCCTCGTTGCACGTGCTGAACGGGTACATGGTCCAGTCGCTGGCCGTGAACGCGTTCATGAACGTGGCCAGCGAGCGGTTCAGCATCTTGAAGAAGGGGTCGCGCTCCGGGAAGCGGTGGCTGCCGCAGAGCGTGGTGTGCTCCAGGATGTGCGCCACGCCGCTGGAGTCGGTCGGCGTCGTCTGGAAGCCGACGGTGAACACGTTGTTGGGGTCGTCGCGCGCCACGTGCACGTACTGGGCGCCGGTCGGCTCGTGGCGCAGGCGCGCGGCGGTGGCGCTCAGCTCGGCCACCGGCTCCACCTGCTCCACACGGAAGCCGTGCACCAGCTGGCCGACGGCCGGCAGCTGGGCCGAGAAGGGCCGGATCCAGGGCCGTGTGCCGGCGGCAGCCACGGGCCGGTACAGCAGCCGCCACATGATGACGCTGTCCGCCGGGTGGGGCGCTGAAAACAGACGTGCGGCAGGTGACGCCTGTTCTTTTTATGTCGATGTCTTTATGCCTCCATACCAACTAATCGGGCGTCGGTAGCTCAGCAGTTAAGCTGAGCGTCTGGCAAGCCAGAGATATGGCTCGATTCCCTGCGATGCCCGCCCTTCCCACCAGGGTGAGAGGCAGGCGACATCTTATGGCCTCAGCTGCCGAGTGCGTCGTAGTCACAATCCAATCCAATCCATTCCAACTACTCCAAAATACACAACTGGGCTGCCATATGACATGGCCATGCATTCACACACATAACCAGCTTCAAGAGAACTAGATGTCTGTGCATCCACCCAGTTGTATGCCCATTGATACTGCAAATGTTCAGTTACAAGCCACAGCAGGCAGTAGCAGAGGGACACAATAATTCAATAATTCAAGCAAATTGCTGTTGTACATATATGTTGTTTACATGCCATGGTACATAATTTTGACTAATTAATGAAATAATGATCATGCAATTTTGGTTGACTGCCCAAAGCAAAGTTAGCATTATACCTATAGCATACAGTATGTATCCATGTTGGGCAGCAGCATCATTAAATACATTTCCCAGAGAAGTGGAGATGTCAAAAATGCTATGATAATGAAGGAAATTGGTAATGTTGCATACAAAAGTTAAAGGAGAAAATAGCAGCTGTTAGCAAAATGCTTGCCTAATATGAATGTAAAGTGTATCACAAATTGGACCAACTAAAGCTAATTGCAGTGATATTTAATGACCAAAATTCAGGAAAGCAAAACTCTGCTCAAGAAGTTCAATGCAAACTTCTGATGTGTTGGTCTAAATGCAAAATTTGGCATTCCAACACATTGCTGGGGAGGTTCCAGTATGAACTATTGGCAGTGCTACCTGCAAACATGAAGAGGAACCCACAGGGAGCAGCAAATGAGCAGTAGATGAGATCTCTTTGGACTTGTCATACTTTACAGACTGAGTAAAGTATGATACATTTTTACAGACTGGGTAATACATTTTTCTTTATTTGGAACATTACTTTTTATGCTATGTTCCCCAAATCCAATCACCTTTTTAGGTGTTATCTGGTATTATTGCACTTTAAGGTGGCAGGTAACATGGCAACTTTCTACACACATTTTCCACCATAAATCAAAGGTTAGATTTTGATAGGTTAGTTCAGGTTCCCTAAGTTGGAACATCATCCCCCATCACCACCCCAAAAAGAAATTGTTTTTGTTCAAAAGCACCTCAGGTAAGGGTAGGCTTGATTAGGATTTTTTTAATCTCAAATATTTTGCAAAAATAAATTGTCTTAAGACTTTCCATGCATATTGTTGGATTTTGTTTATAAATGGAGGTTAGACTACATTGGGTTTGGCTATGTTGCATTTATATCATACCTTTGAAACATTATTTCTGATGTTATGCCACCTAACTGAAAACCCTTTTTTTGGTTGTAATTTGCTCACAACCTAAAAAGTAAGCATATGCACAGAAAATGATTGGTCCCATCATATTAATCACATCATCAACACTGCATTGGAATGATATATTCAAAGAATTCATATAGCACCTCAAAGCATCAATTGATCTGTTATTTTGCCTTCAAACTAAATATTATAACTACATTTTCAAAAGAAATAGTTGGTCACATGATGTTCACATGATGGTCACATGATGTTCAGAACATTCCTCAGCATTACATTAGACAAACCAATTCCAAGGCACTGAAAATTTACCTTAAACTGAAAATTTACCCTAGCTTTATATTGATGGCACCACCAAATAAAAAACAAGAATTTCTGAGGTCTGGAAATGAAATGCACAAAATCCGATGAGTTGTCAGTTTGGGGTGGAGAGGCCTCATGCATTTGACACTTTATCCCAAATGTTCTTTTTTTTTAAGTTGATGTCACTGCTACTGTTACACTGCTATGTAGGCATTCATACTTCCTAGGAACCTACCTACCTGGATAGGTAGGTAAGTAGGTACCTACCACACCTACATGCAACTCAAGCTGAAGCCGACAGAACTGAAAACAAGAAGCACCAGGTATAACCTTTCTTGAGCGTTATCTTGAGGCAGAAGCTTTCAAGTACTCTTAGTCACGAATCTAGTCCTAATCATCTGAACTATTACACTCCCCTCCAGTATTACCAATATCAAAAACTACTTTATCTGCACGAATCAGCATAGCAAGACCAATACTCAGAAACGACAATTATGACAAGGACCTTAACATACCCAAGGCCTTAAAATACCATAATCCACGAATGGTCCCAAGATCGTCATACCTGTCCCGAGAATAGGGAGGTTGCTTCTAAATATATTGGAGCCGAATAACTTTTGCGCTGAAGTTCTGGTCATTATAAATACCGTTACTTACTGATATATACGGTGTATATGCCCTTTATTTTAATGCTTTTTACTTGAAATAACAAAATTTGAGGCATTTGCTTCTTGGATTGTGTAAACTCCTCTATAGCGTTTCCCCAATAACTCCAAGCGACTCCAAGCAACTCTTTCTGAGTTTATCAAATCTCGTCACTACCAAGGTTTTGTGGGAAGTGGTTAGGGGTGGTATTGTTTTTATTTTCATCGTAGCGGATGTGGGAGGGGTGGGAAGGGTGACATACGTATATTGAAGGTGAGTGGTGCCTTGATTACTGGCGCATTGTGCGTATTGCCTGACATGCCATCCGTCAACACATGCCTGGTGGTGCTAGATATGTGGGTGTCATCTGGAGCCTGTGAATTAAGTTCATGAATTTTGCCAAATTTGGTGCAGCATGCCACACCGGAATGCTTGGGAGAGCCCATCACAGACATCGATTTCTGTTCCTGAGATGGGCAGATTTGGTGATTGATGTGCCAGTTGGGAACAACACGAATGCATGCAGCATATTTTGCCACTTCAACCTACCCAGTCAAACTATATATCTTGTTACCATGGGCATTGTCTTCTTAGATTATTTTGGGGGCACGCCTTATATTATTTTGGGGGCACGCTCACATAAATGCAATGGGCAGGCTCAAATGGATTTGAGGTACACACTCCATAGGCATCCCAAATGGCACAAAATGACCCTAGATGTTGATGTGTCTCTAAGCTCCAATCCACCACCACCATAGGCATCCTATTGAGTCCATAGGGTTGCATGTTAAAAGATGAAATTGGAGATGTAGGTAAAAGCCACATTGCTGGGGGAACTAGCCCTCAGAACTATATGAAACAGCTCCCATGCCTTTTATGCAGGAATTTGTTTGGTTATTCATACAATGTATAGCATTCTTTAATTTGGTGGGTAATGCTGATTTGAGGGACATGAGTTCCTGTTCTCACTATCTTGGGTTATCTCACCTGGTTCTCTCACCTCTCACCTGGTTGGCTCCCCAAATTCTCAAGCATCACTCACCTAGAGATGAGTTTTGTGACCGATGAAAGGGAGCCTGTATCTGCAGGTACACCACTACCAGTCCCCTAGACTAAAGAAAAGTATGGTTATCAGATAGACAGGGCAAGGCACAGGAACTGGAAAGTGTACCCTAAGCAGAAATTGTATGCTTAGTAGCCACATCTCCTAATATGTTGTGGTCAGAAAATATATATCGTGGAAGCTAAGAAAGATGAAGTATGGATAAGTAAAGCTACTCTGCAAGTTAGATTAGTATATTATAGTTCATCATATTCAATATATTTGTATAACAATGTTCAGAGATTTGCATGCAGTGCTGCTTTAAATGTCCCTAGGTCTGTTGCGATTACCACATCTTTAGTCAGCAAATTCCAGGTGGCATGGCATCTGAGGCTAAAAAATATCTTCCTGCAATCTACTGATGCTCGCCTGTGTGCCAATTTCAGGGAGTGGCCACATGTGTTCACTGAAGGTGCAAGCAAAACATGTCAGTGATATTAATGGAAGAATCAACATGAAAAATCTTCCAGCATTTGATCATGTCTGCTCAAATTAATTTACCTTTAACTGAGTACAAATCAAGTTTCTATAATCAGGCTCCATAATCCAGACCATTCATCCCTCTATGTTCTTGTCCACCTTCTCTGTACTGATTCTAGATGCTTTAAATCCCCAATGTAACCTGTGTTCCAAACACATGATGAAAACTCCAAAAGTGGCCTGACATGAGTAATGCATAGGGTTTTCATAAATTCACTACACATAACTATCAGGTTGTTGGGAACTATCAATCTGCCTACACCATTATTGGCATTGAAAGAAATAGTTGAGAAAAAAAGCTGAAAAAGTCTTGAATCATTCTATTCTCACCATGAAGAGCAATTTTTTTTTCAAATGAAGAAGCTGAGAAAATTGATTGAAAGCAATTCTTATTAATATTAAAAGCTCTTCAATGTACTTTTTTAGTTCATGTCTGAAATGTTTAGTTGAAGAGAGGAATGACTTAGAAGGTTCAAAATCTAGTAGACAGGAGAGCAAATTGTTGCTGTAAAGCTGACTAGTATCCCTTTCAGTTGATTCTGGGCTGGTGGTGGATACAAGGCACATGTCCCTGTCCCTAGGTGTCCCCTTAGGTGTTTTGGCAAGAGGCATGCCTCAACAGAAGTTTGCACACTTGGATGTCCCCCTAAATTTTTTTTTTCTCAGCCAGTAGCATCCATGCAGATACAAAGTTCCACCATGACAATTCCAGAAGATCCAGATAGACATTCATTACATGACCAGGTTTTAATTGAATATCCAGATGGACATTCATTGCATGACTAGGCTTTAATCGAGTATTTCCCTACACACTTTGATAGGCAAATATTAGTGCATCAAGCAACTCATGTGATAGTGTAAAAGAGTATAAGGTACATTAACCCACAGCCCTGACTGTTAATGACTGTGTGGTCCAGCTAAGATGGGAACCACACCAGGATTTGAACCCCCAGCATTGTCATAGAAAGTATGCACCTTCACCAACTGCACCAACCCACCATTCGTTCCTCTGGATATGCAATGTAAAGCATGCAAACTGGGGTTATCTTTTTATTTCTTCTCCAGTCTCCAACAAAATGAGGTGTGGTCATTGTGCACCACCTTACTTTGCATGCTATGCTGTCCAATTCCAGGCCATTTTTGGTGTATTTTTGCCTCTCAGCTGGAAAGTATCCTGCACCAGCACCAATGTTGAAATAGTGTTTTTTGTTGTTATTTTTTTAATTTTTGTAAGGTGTGATGTTGAAACAAGCACAGTAGAATGTTGAAATTTGCCTTTAAATTGGTGTCATTTAAACTGTTTTTGATGCCTCAGACTCAAATTTGAGCTGATGGTGTAGGTACTTCAAGCTGATTGTGTAGGTTCCAATGAGCAGGATGTCTACTTCTTGGAGAAGGATGTTGAGCATTCAGAAAGTGGTATATTCGGCCCTATTTCACAAATATTTCGTCACTGACCAGCACAGACAATGCCTTGTCAAGTGCCACACTTTGCAGGCTTACAGGTATGTAGGCACTATTGCAGTTTAAGGAATGCACAATATAATTTTATGCATATTTTACCTCCATGAAGCAAACAAATGGGTTATGTTTGGTTAGGTTAGATTAGTCTTTTGTATTAGATGGGAACACTTTTAAGCATATTTTTGGGTGATTTCTTGATCTATTTTTTAAAGGTAATTAGGTTAGGTTATATTTTTTTCATAAAATTAACTAGTAAATAAAACATGAAATAAATAAATGGTCTTTCCTCATTTATTTATTGTGCTCTGTTCAGAAGTTGTCTTTGTACGAAGTAAAGACAATGGGTGTACATGAAGGCAAGGGAGTATCACCTCACCCCAGGGGTCAGCCCACCGATGTTGAAAGTACATGAAGGCAATAGGGGAACCGAAATTAATTTGGGGTCACATTCCATTGGCTCCCATGCTGGAAGTTGAAATATTTGTAGGATATGTTAAGCCATCGTTGAGGTAGTAGTTCTCCCTCAAAGGTATGTAAACCAACACCCTTGAGTCGAACTTTGCGAATCGGCGAGAGGTAGTGGCGTTGCCAGCCAGGGGCTGTTGCAAAGGATGATCCAAGGTGGAGGAAGCGAAAGTGGCGCCATTATGACCCGGAGGACGCCTCCTTTCGAGGTGGTTCCAGTGGACACCCTCCATTGAATTTCTCAGCGCAACGCTCTCCTCGGCCCAGAAACGGCAATCCTCTGGGAGTCAGAACGCACGGCGCGGCGAAAGGAACATATTAGACAAAACAAATGGTGCTCCTCTGGGAGATCGGAGTGTACCCGTCCAAATGTTCTGGACCAAGAGCTGCACCTCTTGAGAAATGGCGGCTGCTTGACGAAATCATAATTATTAGTTGTATGGTGTAGGGAGAGGGGCGTTCACCCTCCACGGATCTTCCACTCAATCTTCTTTGCGGAATGGTGGGTACGCTGAAGTCTGTACTCTCTCATTCAGTCGCGTAAACCACTCCACCAGAAAATAGCAGCCACATCTCAAGAGAGAAGGGAGGGTGGAGGCGAAAGCAGAATCGCCCATTCTTATCTTTGAGGGTGAAACTGCCCCCTCAATGCTTGTCCCCCCCCCCCACCCACAATAATTTTAGCTTGTAGCATGGCCGTCTATGGAATGTGACCCCCTATTCATTTTGATCTGCCTATTGCCTTCATGCACTTTGCTCTAAGAAATCAACATTGGTGGGCAGACACTTTAGCGAAATGGGCTCTCACACATGCTTTCACTTCGCATCACGGCAACTTTGGACCAGTTATGGGCGCAAAATGGCCCTAGATGTCGACGCGCCCATAAACTCCAATCCGCCACCATGGCAACTTTGGAAGAAAATGTAATAGGTAAATAAGAATAGAATGGCAAGGTACCTTTGTCAATTCTGTGTCATGAAAAACAGATGCAATTCAACTGGGTTGGCTGAATCAATCCAAAAAAAATGTCTATAGGAAATGCGTACCCCGGATTTCCATAGGCGGGCGGCCTAGGACTGGTCGCGTGTCCGTGTTTAACTTATCCTCCGCTAGGTGGCAGGTCGGTGCCGCTGATGCGTGCAGATGAAAGGCGCCGACGCGAAGTTTCCAATACAGGCGTACATTATCCATCATGCAGCTGCAGCAGTGTACACGCCTCTGCAGTTGGAGTAGCCATGGCCAACCTCCGACAGTAGATAGACTGTCGCTTTCGTCCTGCAGTGAATTGGACATTCTTTTGTATTCATCGTGCGTAGATCACCGATGCCTTTCGATTGGGGATGTTATGTATTTTCGGTCCCAAGATTTGCACACGATTTTGTTCTGTATTTACCGCTAGACGACGGGGCGGGTTAGACCAGCGCGAGCTTGCCGCCGACTGCGTGAATGTGGCCGTCTCGGCCTGCCAGGTCACGTGTCTGCTACGTCTGCGCACGGCGCGAAATGGCCGGCGGGCGTGACGCCGGCTCTCAGCCTTGTCGGAGATTGTAGCCTCGATGGTCCGGCAGCCGCTGACGGCTGGCCATCCTGAACAACTTCATAAGCTCGGGCTGTGTTGTAATATAAATTCATCTAAATATTCCACTGCGTTGGAATATTTAGATGAAGAGGGCGGGGGTGTTGTATGTCCTCTTTTGGCACCGGGATGAGTAGTCTAGGGGTAAGTTGCCGTCTCACAATCGAAAGAGTGTGGGTTCGAATCGCCTATCGTTACTCTTCGCCCGCGAGCAATCGGCGTGAGATATTGGCGACGCCACATGACTCAACGGTCGACGTGTCGTTAGACCAATAACCTCCTTCACCTCTTAGATAAGAGCTGAAGTGTATGATCAATGCTTATTTAATCGAACCTCGGTAAGGCTGTGCTGAAGCAATTGCCTAAACGCTGGCGACGGTGGGCGTGAGGTTGGGATGTGATGTGACTCGTGACCCGTTGCCATTGGTGAACCGACGACCAGTTGGTGTGGTGTGCTGTGGTGTGTGACAAGTGTACATTGGTGGACCGGCGACCAGTTGGTGCGGTGACGTAATATGTGGTCCGTCGGCAGTGGTGGACCGGCGACTGAGCTATGGCGGAGGCGCCTGATATGCCGGGCGGTGTGACGCCCGGGGCAGCTGCCCAGGTCAAAATCGGCAACTACATCCTGGGCGACACCATCGGGAAGGGCACCTTCGGCAAGGTCAAATGTAAGTGCGTCGGTTCATCGCAGCACAGTCTGGCCTGTAGCAACTGCTGTGCGATGACGTCATGAAAGGGCGCCTGCTCACAGGTGGTTGAGTAGCTGCTGTTCTATGTTGATTGTGTTTAAGCTGGCTGAGAAATGTCTTTATTTCTCTCATCTAGTTATCGGTGGTGAACACCAGGTAGAGACCAAGCATGAAGTTCACCTTCATTGACGGAAAATATATATTTGACGAAACAACTTTATTAATAACTCGAGCGGGGGGACGAGTAGCCTAGGGGGTAAGCTGCTCGCCTCAATCGAAAGATTGTGGGTTCGAGTCTCACATGTCGCTACTCTTCGCCCGCGACCAATCGGCGTGAGAGATTGGCGACGCTGCATGACTCAACGGTCGATGTGTCGTAAAACCAATAACAAACCAATAACTCGAGCGGTCGGTTCTAGACTTGTCAGGGGTATCGATATCGGTAACAACCTAAGCACAGACCACGCACAGATAGCACTAAAAGAAGAGTATACACAAATATATCGGCCTGTTTCGCAAGTGATACGTTGTATCGGAGGACTTCCGAAACGTCCATTCATCTTATAATCAGGGTAGCTTGAATATGGGCATCAACTGCAAGTATTCACTGGTCAGATCAGGAATAGAATATCATCTGTGTCTTTCGGTCAGCAACCTCATAGGTGTCCCTTGGGTAGCAAAATCATCGGCGTCCCTTAGGCAGTAAAGTATGCCATACCTGCAAACACTGTTTAGAGCGAAGTGCCACAATAAAAAAAAATGTTACTCTTGCTCATTTGATGGCCCAAATCAATTTGATATATTGGAAACGAAACTGTCGGTAAGGGACCGATTAAATGAACATCTGAGTGATCCACGATTAAGACGAGCCTATCAACCACTGGGGAAGCCCACGATCGGCAGCTTCGGGGCCGTGGGCCACGCAGCAACAGCCGTGCTTTTGCTGTCGAGATACTGGACACGATCAAGGATAGCGCTGATTCGAAAATACAATCTGTTTTCATCCGCGACAATGCCACGATGAACACATAGGGCCCGGTCGAAGCCCCCTTAAACTCAAATAACTAACTAACACATAGGGCTCCTCTTGGTATTTGACTTAGTTTTACCAGTGCACCGGCTGCCCACCGAAATATTTTTATTAGTCCATCTTAACGACTCCGTTTCAGTACAGTGCTCGTTTATTGCGGGCTGAAGTTTACATTTCGATGTTTCATGTGTGGGTAGATTACGTCAGCAAGAACGAGGTTGCGTTTGCAATTCGATGTTTCTCATGTTGTTTTATGTTCGACATGTGATACGACTCTCCTGAAGATGGTCTGGAGCCAAACTCTCTAGTCATAAATCGAGTGCTACTTTGCTTAATTCCTAGTTTAATTCCTAGTCAATGAAGGTCAACGTTATGCATGGTTGTGTTTGTTCTGCTGGTGCTGTTTGGTTTGCTGGGGTGTTGTAGTGTTCCGTGTTGATTGCGTTTGGTCTGTTAGGGGTATTGTGTTGTTCCATGCTGATTGTGTTTGGTCTGCTGGGGTGGTATGGTGTACCGTGTTCATTGTGTTTATTATGTTGTGGTATTATGTTGCTCCATGCTAATTGTGTTCGGCCTGTTGGGGGATGGTCGTGTTTGGTCTGCTGGGATATTGTGTTGTTCTGTTCTGACTTTGATGCACTTTTCGCATTCTCACAGCCAGTCTTGTCACGATGTCACTTGCTCTTTCTTCTAGTCGCCGTTCACCAGAAGACGCAAAACCGAGTGGCTGTGAAAATTTTGAACCGCGAGAAGATAAAGAATCTGGATGTCGCTGGCAAGATCAAGCGGGAAATTCAGAATCTTAAGCTTTTCCGGCATCCCCACATTATCAAGCTGTGAGTATTCAAAGTGGACAGAATTGGATGAATTATGTATTATCCTGGGTTTGCAATGTGGGACCTCCGTCCTTGCCACATATAGTAGCCTCTGAAGCGCACTAAAGCTTAGCTTATGGGCAGTGAAAATGCTTGGTTTTGTCTTATCCCATGGATGTGTGGGCTAGTAGCTATCTCTTTAACATTCGTGACTGTCCATATTGGCCAACGCTGGACACGAATCATTAAAATTAGCGTGCACTGAGCTATTGGTTGTTTTTGTATAACCAAGCTTGTGATGTTAATATTTTTCATTGGAGTGTCTTGTGTTTTGCTCACTGTTGCTGGCTCAAGTCATAATGCCACCCACATTTATTTCACCTGAATTATATTTTTTGAATGTTTTGTCAACAATGTGAGCGAAGTTTCTGTTCCTTCAATATCGATGCAAACGGAAATTGCTGTTAATATGGATTTCTGAATGTATCTCCATTACCGTAATTTTCGCCCACTTTTTGGAACATGTTTAACGTTAAGCACTATTTTTTATCATGGTGACATCGAATTAAAATCTGACAGTCATATTGGAAGATCGCTGGAAATGATCTTGGCACAGCAAAGAAACTACAACCGGTATCGCCTTTTTCGTCAGCTCTGTATGGTCCGGTTGGTTGGTTATTTGAGTTTTAGGGCACATTGATTCTGTTCGGTCGTTTAGCTGTTCGGTCGTTTTATATGGTCTCTGAATTAACGCGTTTCACCTCATCCTTTTCCTGCTCGTTCGTTTTTTTTTGTATCTTCAAACTGTTGGCGCTCTCCTTCAGCTGCGCATACTTGGCGGCGTGTCTCCTCGTCTCCACGAGTGTTCTGTTTCCCAAGTCAAGCACTCCCCAGTAGCACACATCGAGATGAACAGAGCTGTGTCTAGGGCCGTGCATTCTGTTTTGTGCACGTTTAATGAGAGTGCGTTCTTAGTGTTTTACCTGGCACAATTGGGCTGACACTGGTAATATTAATAGTAGGGCGACACTGGTAATGACACAAGTATGTTGACACTGGCTATGTCATCGATATGGTAAAACTGGTAATGGTAATGGTAATGATAATGGTGTGTTGGCACTGGTAATGGTATGACGGTCGAGTAGCCTAGGGGTGAGTTGCTCGTCTCACAATCGAAAGGTTGTGTCTTCGAGTCTCACCTGTCGCTGCTCTTCGCCCGCGACCGATCGGCGTGAGAGATTGGCGACGCTACATGACTCAGCGGTCAATGTGTCGTAAAACCAATAACCAACCAACCAACCAACCAATAACTGGTAATGGTAACACTGGTAGTGGTACTGATATGGTGACACTGGCAATTATTTTGATATGGTGATACTGGCATGATATTTTTTGTGATGGTACTGGTATGGTGGCACTGGTAGTGGTACTGGCCTGACGACACTGGTAATGGTACTGGTTTGGTGACACTAGTAATCGTATTACAGGTACCAGGTGATAAGCACCCCCACGGACATCTTCATGGTGATGGAGTTTGTGTCTGGAGGAGAACTGTTCGAGTACATCATCAAACATGGCAAGGTGAGTGTGTGTTGTGTGTTGGCCCCCCTGATTGCCATACGGACGTTAGTTTTGTTTGGTGAAGTGTGTTATGGGGTGTGCTGTTGGTCACAAGACGCGGTAATGGTATAACTCCAGCGGTGTTTTCATCTGACTACTTATTTGCGACAAGTGTCATTGGAGCTCGTGGTGGATTGGAGTTTAGGGGCGGGTCGACATCTATGGTCATTTTGCGCCCATGTCATTGGAGCTCCTGCGCGAAGCCGTGCGTATTTCCGGTGCGCATCGCGTCGCAACTGTGCCTTTCATTTGCGATGCTGGATATGTCAGTTGAAGTTACTCGCCGTGTTGCTTCAAGTGCTTGCTGGCGACCGACGTGCGTGTTGCCGCTGGTGACCGCCCCAGCTGATGTGCCGTGAAGACCTGTATGTAGGTACATTTGAGCAGTGTCCTAAAATTACTTCACCATTAACTGTGTGGATGAAGAAAGAAGTTCCTTGGGAATAGTGAAAGATTGGAAGAAAATAAAGGATCGCCACTGAAGGGTTAAAAAAACAGAATGCCTTTCACTTCAGTCACATGCATTTTCCATTTTTTAGCAGTCATGTGTATAATGACTGCCCACACATGTAGCAAAATGGTAAAAACCTAAGACAAGGATGAATTACACAATTCCATTAACTATGAATTTCCAGGCCACATGGTCAATTATTTTACACTGCATTTCAGTCGCCTTCACCACAACAGGTGACCGTGCCTGTCGACTGGCGGTCCACCGTGCGAGTCCAGGGTTGGTGAGATCGACACACCTCCCCACTTAGGAACGTTTTCTGGCTCCCCGCAGCTGAAGGAACAGGAGGCGCGCCGGTTTTTCCAGCAGATGATATCCGGCGTGGACTACTGTCACCGCCATATGGTGGTGCACCGCGACCTGAAGCCCGAGAACCTGCTGCTCGACGCCCATCTCAACGTTAAGATCGCCGACTTCGGTGAGTGGCAGCGCCAGGCGTCCACCGTTGCAAGCCTCGCGCCAGTTCAGCAGTGCCACGGCGAGCTGACCGGTGAAGGCGAGCCTCACCTTGACATCCTGAAAATGTTTGATTTGTCTCACAGTCCTGTGATATTACTCGTCTGTGACTCTCAGTAAGTGTTGGTGACATGCTCTTTTTCCATGCCAAAATGTGTCAGCTGGAGTGATTTGCTAACCGGATGCCTTTGGTTATGTTAGATTGAAGAATATGGCGGTACAATTGGATGCTTGTGATTGCAGTCTGATGAGCAAATATGCACAACATTAGACAAATAACAGCGACAGGAATGATCGAAAAAAAGTTCCGCCTATGGTGGGATTTGTCTTCTGGACAAAGTATCTTGACATTTATCGATCTGTATTCTGGATACGTTGAGCCCTTGTTCAGTTCTGCTCCTTTGCTGTGGAGATTCAACGTGCGCCGTCCCCTTGCAAATAATACAAACTATTTGGGATTTGCACTTAAATTGTGCTCGTTATAAGGATATGCTAGAACTGTATTGTGCACACAGTTAATGGCGCCGTAGAAGAACACAAACATTCGTTTTGACAGTGGTGCCCTGTGTCTACCTCTGTGTAGTTAAAGCCTTTAACTCAGCCTGGAGAATATAGATACTGCATCGCCACATGCATTTACACCAAGGACGTCTATTGTTAGCAGGCGAGAAGTACAGGACTAATGTGTTCGTCTCTCGACCAAAAGGTTGCAGTGTCAAGTCCCACCTGTCGCTACCCCTTGCCCGCGACCAATCGGCGTGAGAGCTTGGTCACTCCATGTGGCTCAAGACGCGGCGTGAAGTCAATGCGTGAAGCCAATAACAGCCGCGTTCCTTGTCAAGGCGGCCGCCGGCGGTGCTGCTCTCACTGTCGCCTGTTTGAGACAGGTCTGTCCAACATGATGAAGGACGGCGACTTCCTGTCGACGTCGTGCGGCTCGCCCAACTACGCGGCGGCCGCCGGCGGTATTGCTCTCACTGTCGCCTGTTTGGGACAGGTCTGTCCAACATGATGAAGGACGGCGACTTCCTGTCGACGTCGTGCGGCTCGCCCAACTACGCGGCGGTCGCCGGGTGTCCTGCTCTCACTGTCGCCTGTTTGGGACAGGTCTGTCCAACATGATGAAGGACGGCGACTTCCTGTCGACGTCGTGCGGCTCGCCCAACTACGCGGCGCCCGAGGTGATCTCGGGCAGCATGTACGCCGGTCCCGAGGTGGACGTGTGGTCGTGCGGCGTGATCCTGTACGCCCTGCTGTGCGGCACGCTGCCCTTCGACGACGACCACGTGCCCACGCTCTTCACCAAGATCAAGAGTGAGTGGTCGGCCGACCGCCGGTGGCGGCATGGGCGCGGGATGGGAGAGAGAGTGGGGTGTGTGGGGTTGGTGGTTGTGGACTTTGATCTGGACGTCAGTCGAGTGGGAACGTAAAGGCGGAGGTGTGTAACTGCACTGCCTTGTGGTTTACAATGAGATGTTGACTGAGTAGGTGAATGAAATATTTATCGATTTAACGTGTCGTTCTGTATGTCAAAGTTTTCCAAAAATATTGAGACATTGCTCAGACAATTTTGACCCGTCTCCGGTTGATCATGTTTTGATGCATGCGTATATGTTTTGACGTTTTTATACTGGTGACGTTCCATGTGATTTTCCGCTGATTTCAGGGTAAGTGTATCATTTGCTAATAGTATAAACTAAGCTGTGGCGAGTGGCTATAATTAACCTATAAATCGTTTTTATGCCAGTAAATTCATGCTTGGAGGATAAATGCGACGACCTATTGGCGCTATTTGCAGACTACCATGTTTAGCATGCCTTCGGACAGCCTACGGGTTTTATACTGCTATATTTCTACATCAGGGGACCATGCAAGGAAGGCCCGCACATAATTCGTGTGGATAAAGCAGGACGTAAAGCATTTGGATGGACCGTGACTTTGATGTCTGGGAGTAATAGCTGCGAACCTTCGGCAGAAACTGAAATTCTGATCGACATTTTTGCCGCGCACTGGAGATCGTGTGCTGTGTGCAAGGTGTCTGGTGTGCCCCTTGTCCGGTGTGAAGTGCACTCCTTGTCGACCGCGCTGCGTGACCGGCAGCTGCAAGGTGTCTGGTGTGCCCCTTGTCCGGTGTGAAGCGCACTCCTTATCGGCCGCGCTGTGTGACCGTCAGAGGGCGTGTTCCCGATTCCGGACTACCTCAACAAGTCGGTGGTGTCGATGCTCTGCCACATGCTGCAGGTTCAGCCCATGTGTCGCGCCACTATTGACGATGTCAGGTAAGGTGGGCGGGGCGGGCCGCGGCCGGCCGCCGTCCAGCTCGGCTCCGTGTGGTGCCGGCTGGTGGGGGAGGGGCTCGGTGTGGTGCCGGGGATTGCAGCGGGTCTGTGAGTATGTAGCGTGTGCTGTTATCGCCGCCCCAGAGGACGTTCTCGGCTGCCACACGATGGCGAGATCCGTGTACCGATGCAGTCAGTCGTGACCGTCGTGCGCGTGCCGTAGCGTGTTCGTTCCACTTGGGTCGAATCGGTCTATGCTGTGCTGGGAGGGTTTGATTGATGACTCCAATTAATGACTAGCTTCAAGTCTGTTGTGCTCCTGGGCGCATTTTCCTAATATTTATCCGACTTTAGCGATGGCTGGGAGCAGTACACTCGGACAAGATTGTTATAGTCTCAGGCCGAGCGACTATGCTAATCCGCCTTGCTTGTAATCACATGCTCTGACCGCCCTGGAATGCATCCACTCGTCAGCCCCCCCCCCCGTGTCACTGATCAGATCCCCTCGCTGTTCCCATGGCCCGGTGCCTGTATTCTATGTCGACTTGTCCGTTCCTGCAGCTGTATCTCCGTCCTAATCCTTGTGACCCCGGCGTTGGTTGTCAGTGCCCACCCCGATGTGGTATGCTGCCGCCGGCCATTGTGACCCGCTGTGGTCCTCAGGGCCCACGAGTGGTTTCAGATCGACCTGGCCACCTACCTGTTTCCGGAGCCCACCGAGCAGGACTCGTCCATCATCGACCAGGACGTGGTGGCCGACATCTGCGCGGTGCGTGAGTGGTGACGCCCGCTGGCCTGGCGAGGCTCCCCGTTAGAGGTCGGCGGCCGCCCTGTGGCAGACACCGCCGATCCGACCCCGAGCGCAAATAACTAACCGACCGACCAGTCTGTCGGAGGTCTCCGATACCCAGGGGGCGATTGTGGTCCCTCCGGCGCCGCGAAGGGATTGTCATCCCTCCGGCGCCGTGCTGGGATTCTCATTCCTCCGGCGCCGTGAAGGGATAGTCATCCCTCCGGCGCAGTGGTGGGATTGTCATCCCTCCGGCGCAGTGGTGGGATTGTCATCCCTCCGGCGTCGTCATGGGATATTTACCATACTTCGTCGGGAATGCCTCCGGTACGTTGATGGACTCTGAGGAATAATGACGGCGTTCGTTCAGTAGCTTTGTGCTCATGGAACGACAAGTTGGACGCAATTATCCGTTGCGAATACGTTTTTCGTCTTTGTCTAAGTCAGATTGGGTAGATCAGATCAGATTACCTCCTGCGTACATAATGATGCTGTTTGTTTAGTTATTGGGTGGTTCACGACGCAGTTTATGCATATTCGCGGCTAATGGCGCTGCCCACACTGTTTCCCCGGCGGGCCGCGGGATTGGGAAATGTCCCGAGCGGTGCGATATTTAGCCCAGGAATTTTGGCACCCACAGCTCAACACCTTAACCACTGGCCATCCCCACCCCCTTAATGAAGCCCTGTATGACCGATAATAAACCGGTTGAGGATGGTCGAGTGGTTAAGGTGTCTGGCTGTGGGTACCAAAGGTCCCGGGTTCGGCACTAGCGCCTCTCAGGACATTGCCAAATCCCGCGGCCCACCGGCGAAGCAGTGTGGGCGGCGCTATTAACCGTGAATGTACATAAAATGCGTCGTGAACAACCCAATAAACAGACAGAATAAATTATTCACAAAGCCGGAAAGCGCTTCACACGAAATTCTAAAGTAGCTTTATGGCGTTCCTTATTCTCCACATTCACGTGTATTATCGTTGTAGATTGTCAGCGATAGTGGTGAGCATGGTCGTGTAGTTTGTATTACACCAAAGTAAATAGATGTGCTGTCTTCTCCAAGCAATATAATCCACATGAGTTGACGCACCCTAAAACTAATTCCAATGTCTTCTCTAATTCTAAGCAAGTCCAACCAACATGTCCGTGCAATGGAGGCCAATCGTCCCATTGTCTAAGCCAAAACTGTGCGCGGACGGTGAGCTGGTGTTTGGTGGCCAAGTGTATCGGCTCCGCTGAGCTGGCTCAACGTACCGTAACCCGGCCCAGTTGGGCTCACGGCACGACACGCCGGGCAGAAATTCAACGTCTCTGCGGACGAGGTGCACGCGGCGCTGCTGTCGGAGGATCCTCAGGACCAGCTGGCCATCGCCTACCACCTGCTGGTCGACAACAAGCGGCTGGGTGTTGAGACCGAGAAGCACGAGATGCGTGACTTCTACGGGCCGAACTCCCCGTCGCCTAACGCCCCCGTCAAGGTTGGGCCGCTCGGTACGTGCCTGCGCCGTCGGCGCTCGCTCCGGCTTCGGGGTAGGAGATGGCGGGTGAGGGTTTAGCATCGACAGTTGTGCACCGGTTTGTGATGTTAGTTTCTAGCGTCTGTCTTCTCATTGTCGATATCCTTACTCGGACGTTTGAATAACTGCCTTCCATTCGCTTCGCTAGTTACATACATAAACTTCTGCCGAAATGGGGTGAAATTTGTGGCAGCGGAGGCAACTGTCGTCCGCTGTCAGTCGGTCAGTTCTGCACTGCTCTTGCCATATCCGTCCAAAGCAGTAATTTTTGACGATGACCATTCACTCAAATGTTTTTTTTTTAAGCTGTAGGGCTTTAACCAGTTCTCATGGCGCCTATGTTTATGTTACCTGCTGCGAGTTGATCTGTTCCACAACGGGCAGAAGTTTGTCGTGTGGAACGCCAACTTGGGTAATGCCTCAGTTGACATGTCACTGACGTGTTACCAGGCGTGAAAGCATGACATTGTCCGGAATGTTTTGTCATCCAGAGCATTTTCTTCTCAATATAATTATCCACTCCTTTCTTCCAAAAATATTCAATGAAGTTGTTTGAAAATTGTTGCACCCCTATCACTGTTTGATATGCGTACCTCAAGCTGGCTGCCAAGGTTTATCCTTCGCAGATGAGGTTTTTGAATGTTTGAGGCAAAAATGATAGTCCACTTAGAAGCCGAATGCCCCAAGGTTTTCGTGTCCAAATCTAAATACAGGATACGAAACCATACATTCCACTGTCTGTAATTAATTCCTGGCTCACCTGTGGTGGGCGTTTGACTGATCCACGGTTGGCCTGCGACTGACCTGCGGTTGACCTGCTGCCGTCCGTAACCGGCCCGTGACTATCCGGTGACAGATTACCTATCCCGACAGGTAACCCGCTGGTGTCCGCCGAGCCAGCCAGTCGACCTCACCCGGAACGCATACCGCGTGAGTGTTCTCAGTCCGTGGTGGCCCCCGCTCCCGGCCGGTCGGCGGCTGCCCACGGTACAACCGTGGCCGGCCGACTGTTGCCCACGGTACAACTGTGGCCGGCCGACTGTTTCCCACGGTACAACTGTGGCCGGCCGACTGTTTCCCACGGTACAACTGTGGCCGGCCGACTGTTGCCCACGGTACATCTGTGGCCGGCCGACTGTTTCCCACGGTACAACTGTGGCCGGCCGACTGTTGCCCACTGTACAGCTGTGGCTGGCCGACTGTTGCCTACTGTACAACTGTGATCAGCCGACTATTACTCACGGTGCGACTGCGGCCTAAGTGTAGTCCAGTAGCTGATGATTTCCTCCTAGTTTAAATTTCCGTGTCACGGACACGTTAACGTTGAAATGAATGGTTGAAACCGTATTTGAAACTTGTCTCCCAGTTTCCCCGGCGTGTCCCATTTCGTTCTTGGTTGGCCATCACATGTGGCGCGCTTCTTTCAATGCTCGCTTCCAGATGTAAGTGAGATTCGAGTTTTCAGTCTTGTTTTTAAACTTGAATACGCTAGGCCAGCTAAAATATTGTTCAGGACTAATGCGATCTGGTAGAGCACGCCTCACAGTATCGTTGCCGGTTTGGCTGTGTTGTAAGCCATCCCTTCGCTTCAGCGGATGTCGTTGGCTGATCGGGCTGATGTACTTCCGGCTCCGTTCAGTGCAGTGTGGGGCGCCAGGGCTGACCACTGGCGTCACATGCGAGGGTTGTCGTGACGCGTGACGTGACGTCGGCAGCGCTGCGCGCCGAGCCCCCGGCGGCAGGCCTGGGGGAGGTGGGTCGGCCGGTCAGCGCGCCGCTCAAGCGGGCCAAGTGGCACCTGGGCATCCGCTCCCAGAGCCGGCCGCTCGACATCATGCACGAGGTGTACCGCGCCATGCAGTCGCTCGACTACGTGAGTGGCGGCCGCCGTGCCCCGCTGCCCCGCCCCCTGCCCCGCCCCGCTGCCCCGCGTCCAGTGGCGTGCGCCAGCAGCTCTGGCAGGTCATGGCTTGCACCTCTCGGCGCGCGGCTAGTCATGCCTGAATGGTCGCCATGTTGTTTAGGGTAATTTTGGAAGAAGCCACATTTTTTTTTCACCTGATTTTATTCATTTTATAACGTCCGTTATTTTCATTTGATACGTGGCTCGTCAGCGTACCGCTATCTTCAACCTGCATTGCATGCAGATAATTTGATTTTGTCTGTTGCCAATCCTGGTAGTCTTGTGGCTCTTTTGTCTTTGCCGATGTTTTGTCCCTGAGGCATTACGCATGATGTGAAGCATGTTTTTTTTTTGGTTGGCAGTGCTCGAAATATCCCCATTTTGTATTTTATGATTGGCAGTACTTGAAGTGTTGCCCTTATGTTGAATATGTTGTTGCCCTGTTGTTGAATAAGTGTTGCCCTTGAATATGTTGTTCCTCAACTAGAATGTGTCGTTTCGTCAAGATCGCACTGATTCAGCTTCCCCTTTGGTGCATCTTCCGTTTGGTGTGAAGGATTCTGGCCACTGGGTGCGCGCGGTGTGACATCGCTTGTCCGCTATCTGTGTCCGCAGTTCAAACGATGATGCAACTTGCACTCCTCAGCTACGTTCACGAGCCAGTCTCTCCCACCACCAGCCCCAATGCAGTTACGCACACGTCAGCCACCCTGTCGATCAGCGGCGGGCGGTTTTTGAGTGACGGTCAGCCGACTGGTGTGTGACGGTTCCACCGTCGACACACCCGTCCGCTGGGCCTGACCGAGTCGGGCTGCCGGCAGACCTGGAAGACCATCAACAACTTCTCGGTGCGCGTGAAGCACGTGAACCCGGTGACCGGCCGATTCGTCAAGATGGCGCTGCAGCTGTACCAGGTGGACTCGCGCAGCTACCTGCTCGACTTCAAGTCCATCCCCAGCGACGACTCGGCGCCGCCGCCGGCCCGCGGTCAGTCTGGCCTCCCGGCTCACTGCTCGGGTCACCCCGTCGGCGGTCGGCGCCCGAGCCGCTGTTGGCTGTCTGTGCCTGCCCGGCGCCCGCGCACTCTGCACAGTGTGACGGCCGCGGCTCGGCCTCAGTCCCGTCACGTCCTCTGTCCCGGCACGTCCTCTGTCCCGTCACATCCTCGGTCCCGTCACGTCCTCAGTCCCGTCACGTCCTGTCCCGTCACGTCCTCTGTCCCGGCACGTCCTCTGTCCCGGCACGTCCTCGGTCCCGGCACGTCCTCTGTCCCGGCACGTCCTGTCCCGTCACGTCCTGTCCCGGCACGTCCTCGGTCCCGGCACGTCCTCTGTCCTATCACATCCGCTGCTCCGCCTCAATCCTGTCACGTCCTCGGTCCTGACACGTCCTCGGTCCCGTCACATCCTCGGTCCCGTCACGTCCTGTCCCGGCACGTCCTCGGTCCCGTCACGTCCGCTGCTCTTCCTCAGTCCCGCCACATCCTCGGTCCCGTCACGTCCGCTGCTCTTCCTCAGTCCCGTCACGTCCTCAGTCCCGTCACGTCCGCTGCTGTTCCTCAGTCCCGTCACGTCCTCAGTCCCGTCACGTCCCCTGCTGTTCCTCAGTCCCGTCACGTCCCCTGCTGTTCCTCAGTCCAGTCACGTCCGCGACTCGGCCTCAGTCACGTCCTCTGCCCCGTCACGTCCGTCGTCATGCGGCACTGGCTACCGGGCCTCTCCTGTGAACTGGTCCATTACCACTGCAGCTCGGCTCCAACCTCAGACTGTTCCGCACGAAAGACTGTCCGACACCAAAGATTGTCTGCCGGTACCCAACACTCCGTCGGTACCCCAGACTGCTCACCGGTATCCCAGACTGTCCGCCTTTTCTCCAGAATGTCCGTCGGTACCCAAGAATGTCCGTCGGTATCCCTGACTGTCCGTCGGTATCCCAGACTGTCCGCCGGTATCCCAGACTGTCCGCCGGTATCCTAGACTGTCCGCCGGTATCCTAGACTGTCCGTCGGTATCCTAGACTGTCCGTCGGTATCCCAGACCGTCCGCCGGTATCCCAGACTGTCAGCCGGTACACAACACTGTCCGCCGGTACTCCAGACTGTCTGGTACCCTAGTCTATCCGACACCGTCCCGTGCCGGTCCGTACGCCTTCCCACATCGTCGTATCGACTGTGCACTTCCTTGTTGGCAACACCCGCACTGTCTGATGCGCAGGCAGAGGCCGACCTAACCGCCGGTGTGACGTCACCTGGGGTCTGGTGGCGTCGTCTGGCCTCTAGTCAGATGCCGTAGTGGTCGGCTCCCGCACGGGACGGGCCGTAGCTCGTGTAGACTAACGTGCGCCTGTATAACCGCACCCCGTTGTGGTCGCATCACGTGGCGTCGCGCCATCGCGGGCGACCCAAGTCGCCGTCTACGCACGCCGGTGCGTGTGAGTAGGCGCTGCACACTAACCGGGCCAGGTGGTCGGTGGCCGGGTCGGTGCGGCATGTGGTAACGCCTGACCGCTGCTGTCGCTGTCCGTCCCGGCACCACCCAGTCCTCGCCGGCCACCGTCCGGCGGAAACCCGGCCGACTGTGACGTCACCACCGCTGCCTGTGCCGCTCGTTCCGCTGTATCACCACTGCGGCGACACTAGTACAGGACGCCACCGTATCACCATCACGGCGACACTAGTACAGGACGCCACCGTATCACCATCACGGCGACACTGCAGGACGCCGCTGTATCACCACTGCGACGACACTGTATCACCACTGCGACGACACTGTATCACCACTGCGACGACACTGTATCACCACTGCGACGACACTGTATCACCACTGCGACGACACTGTATCACCACTGCGGCGACACTGTATCACCACTGCGACGACACTGTATCACCACTGCGACGACACTGTATCACCACTGCGACGACACTGTATCACCACTACGGCGACACTGTGCAGAACGCCACAGTATCACCACCACGGCGACACTGCAGGACGCCGCTGTATCACCACTGCAGCGACACTGCGCAGGACGCCGCTGTATCACCACTGCGGCGACACTGTACAGGACGCCACCGTATCACCATCACGGCGACACTGTGTAGGACGCTGCTGTATCACCACTTCGGCGACACTGCAGGACGCCGCTGTATCACCACTTCGGCGACACTGTATCACCACTGGGAACTAACACTCGGCGACACTATCCACTAATTCACCACTTCGGCGACACACACCACCCGGATACTCGGCGACACTGTATCACCACTACGGCGACACTGTATCACCACTTCGGCGACACTATCACCACTTCGGCGACACTATCACCACTTCGGCGACACTATATTACCACTACGGCGACACTGTATCATCACTATGGCTACACTGTGTAGGACGCCGCTGTATCACCACTTCGGCGACACTGTATCACCACTACGGCGACACTGTATCACCACTATGGCTACACTGTGTAGGACGCCGCTGTATCACCACTTCGGCGACACTGTGCAGGCTCTTTGTGAACTAAGCATGCCTCGCTATGTGGCTAAACCAATTGGTGCGCTCACTGTCCCACCTGACCGGCACAAATTTGCCTGAGCGGCGGTACTGCGACTGGCGGCTTGGTGACGTCACAGTTGTGTTTTGAGCGGTCTGTCCGGTGTGACGGTGGCTGCACATTAACGCGGGCTCGGGCCACTAACTGTGTCGTCTGACCCGTCCAGCGGCCGCCGCCACCACCAACATTCCGTCGGTGGAGGTGTGGCCACCGGTCAACGGCCAGCACAGAGACACCGCACGTGAGTGGTCTGTCGGCGGTCTGTTTCCCGGCCACCGGCCGCGCCCGATCACTGCTCACTGTCGAACCTCGTCACTGTCCTGGCCTCAACCGTGGTCCGGTTACCGTCCCAGCCTCACTACAGCCCAGGTCTGGTTACCGTCCCATCCTTACTACAGCCCAGGTCCGGTTACCGTCCCAGTCTCACTACAGCCCAGGTCCGGTTACCGTCCCAGCCTCGCTACAGCCCAGGTCCTGGTACCGTCCCAAGCTGAATACAGTCCAGATCCGGTTACCGTCCCAGCCTCGCTACAGCCTAGGTCCGGTCACACTCCCAGCCTCACTATAACCATTGTCCAATCACCGTCACAATCTGAATACAGCTCTGACCCGGTTACCGTCCAAATCTCACTAAAGCTCAGGTCCAGTTACCGTCCCAACTTCACTGCAGTCTGTGTCCGGTCACCGCCTCAGCCTTGTCACTGCTGGTGTGGTGCGGTGCCTTGTGGTTTTCCGTGCCCTTGGCCGCATGTCGCCAGTGCTGCACCAACCGGCTGCCAGCCGTCGCGCATATAATATATATATATATATATATATATATATATATATATATATATATATATATATATATAATTTACGTAGCTGCTTGAATCATTTTCCGCGTCTTTTTGCCCCTCAATGCCTACCCTGCATTTTCTTCCCGTCTTCTGTATTCCCATCGAGCTTTGCTCTTTATTTGCAGTCACTGGAGTATACTGTGAAAGTGTTCTTGGGACGTTGCCCTCCGGTCGGGTGGGCGCGAGCTGCATGGGTTGATCTGCAGTGCAATACGTTGGTGGCGTTCCGAGATTGCGGAGTATCCCCCCGTAGAATGGTGCCACCTGCTAGTGGCATACCCAGTTGCCTGGCCCATTTATACAGGCGAAGATCTCGAACAAGCATCTTGTTGCCTGGGAACATTTGGCTTTGCGAATTGAATACAAACTAAGTAAATTTATTGAAAGCTGGGGTTGCGTGGACACAAGCTAGTGTTGTAGTGCGCCTGCGATACCTGCAATTTCGTAATAACCTATATATAACCCGTCGGGGTGGACCCGTAAAAAGTCCACGTGATCCGACAAGGACCTGGCTGTGGAGGGGAGGGGTGACATGTCAATGGCTCCTGAGTGGTAGTGTTACCTGCCGATGACCCGTCTGTGGGGTAAGGTAAACTGCCGATAACCCGTCTGTGGGGTAGTCACCTGCCGATGACCCGTCTGTGGGGTAGAGTCACCTGCCGATAACCCATCTGTGGGGTAGTCACCGGTCGATGACCCGTCTGTGGGGTGGTCACCTGTCAATGACCCGTCTGTGGGGTAGTCGCCTGCTGATGACCCGTCTGTAGGGTAGTCGCCTGCCGATGATCCGTCTGTGGGGTAGGGTAAACTGCCGATAACCCGTCTGTGGGGTAGTCGCCTGTCAATGACCCGTCTGTGGGGTAGAGTCACCTGCCGATGACCCGTCTGTGGGGTAGTCGCCTGTCGATGACCCGTCTGTGGGGTAGGGTAAACTGCCGATGACCCGTCTGTGGGGTAGTCGCCTGTCAATGACCCGTCTGTGGGGTAGTCGCCTGCTGATGACCCGTCTCTGGGGTAGTCGCCTGCCGATGACCCGTCTGTGGGGTAGAGTCACCTGTCAATGACCCGTCTGTGGGGTAGAGTCACCTGCCGATGACCCGTCTGTGGGGTAGTCACCTGTCGATGACCCGTCTGTGGGGTAGTCACCTGTCGATGACCCGTCTGTGGGGTAGTCACCTATCAATGACCCGTCTGTGGGGTAGTCACTTATCAATGACCCGTCTGTGGGGCAGAGTCTCCTGTCGATGACCTGACGTGTGACCCGATCATCTACAGAGACACCGCGGCTGACCTCGGTGGCGGCGGTCGCGTCGGAGGGCGTGTCGCCTGCCTCCAGTGAGTACCGTCCGGTTTCCAGCTACCGTCACTGCCCACTCGACCCCGACCCGGGCACCCGGCGCTGGGTCTGCGCCAAACGACCGCCTCCAACAGTCGTGCCGCGGACATTCGGCTACCTGGTGCACACATGGTGCACACGTGGTGCACACCCACTGGGCGCTTTCGCGACAGAGCACTTCGTTTGTTTATTGGGTTGTTCGCGACATACTTTATGCACATTCACGGCTAACGGCGCCGCCCACACTGTTTCGCCGGTGGGCCACGGGATTGAGAATTGTCCCAACCGGCGCTGGTGTCGAACCCGGTACCTTTGGTACCCAGAGCCCAGCACCTTAACCACTCGACCATCCTCGCCTCGACAAGACACTTCCATGATGCCCAAAAGTAACACCTACGTCCGCACATATCTTGTTCAGTGGAAATTTGTCACACAGTGAGCGGTTTCCCTCCGTTTCTGTTCCGGGAGTTTGACGAGCCGGCTGAGACCGCTGCGGTCGACGCGCCCCCAAGCCCCAATATGACGAGTCGTGTCGTGTCGCCGCTCACCGCCGCTGACCTCCAGCTAGAGCGGGAGCTGGACCAGGCCCTGCAAGGGTCGACAGGGGCAGCCTCACTCCATCTGCTGAGTGAACGCGCGTGCCAGGTGCCGCTTTGTCTGCCTTGAATGAAACCCAAACCGCTTGTAGCTGCCCCGCAGCCGTGGTGTGCGCATTCGCCCTGCTCAGTTCGTGTCCGCTAAGAGGTCGTAAATTCATGTTATGTTGCCGACAGTTCCCTGCAAAGAAGCTGCTACATACGTTTTGTATATTGCTCGCTAGTATTTGTAACGTCGCCGGTGCCGTCGTAGTTATGTACACGCTTACGGTAGACGCTGAGCTTGAACATTAGTCTGGTAATACTAACAAATAATGATTCTTGTCGTTTGACTGGAACCATGAGCAACTGTTGCGCTGCTGTTAGCGAATTTTCCAGTATTTTTAGTCTCTGTAGCATACTTGCCGCCTTTAAGGTGTACGGTGGTATTGAGCGATTGTGTCGGTGACGGCTTGTTCTGGATTGGCAGGTGTCGCGAGCTACTCGTCGTCGAGCTCCTCCGGTCCGGAGAGCGGCGCCAATCGGCCGGTCTCGGCTCCCGCCGTCACCCAGGAGGATCGCGCGCCACAGCAGGTGAGACGTGGCCCGGCAGCGCAGCTTCCCAGGCTAACTAGTGTCTCCGCCGACCGCCGGCGGCTTGGCTGTCCCGGTGTATCGCCGCTGACCTGATGGTGTCGGCACCTCTGGCAAGCGAATAGCGCCTTCACCTGGACGTCGCGCTCGCCTGACGTGCATGTGCACTCCCTCCGGCCAGCAGAAATCCGATAAATGACTGTCGTGACTAGGACGGCCTCTGGTCGCGGGAGGCCTCCGGCGTGGCGAACCTTTGATCAGCGGATGGTCCCTCCGACCATGTTGCAGTGATATGGTCCCGTAGACCATGGTCAGGAGTGCAGTACCCCAGCCACGGTACACCTGTAGCCGATTAGGGATGCGGTTCCGCGGTCCAGAGCTACGGCTCCTCTGATAAGGGAACGGCTTGTCATGCCAGGCCCAGGGACATGCCTTCTCAGGTCCGGGGTGCAGTTCCTCTGACTATGGTACGATCACTGACGAGACTGAGAGCCAGACCATGGACTTGCATGAAAGAAAGCCTGGCTTCGCATGAAAGCGTCGTGTGAAAGCCTGCTTCAGCTTCTTAGTGTTGAAATTGGATATTCGTATCCAGGGGAGCGTAGTGTTCTGGATGACAATGACCTGTGTAGCAGTGTTTTTTTTTGTGTGGGCAATCCGGGTGTTGCCGCATCTGTGTCAGATTCATGAAGTCGCGATCCCGACATGTGGGACCGAACCAGGCCACTTGGTACTGGTTTCCGCTTGCGTTGTCGCCTGGTACCCCTGCTAAATAGCTGCGCGCTGTTGGCAGAGTCCACCAGAGACTTCGGCTGCCGGCACCGGCGCTCGACACTACACCATGGAGTTCTTCGAGATGTGCTCGGCGCTCATCACCCAACTTGCTCGCTAGGTGGCACAGCCGCCGCTGTCGTCCTGTATAGGTGTCGCTCGGCGCGGCTGCCGCCGGCGGGCAGTGACGGTGCTTGAACGTGTGGGGATTGAGATGATGAATGCGTCTCTCCGATAATGAAAACAACAGACGTTTGCTGAAACCTTGTATTTTAAGAGGATATCGCAGTGCTGTGTGGCATCGCTCGTACAATCGTGACACCCCGTGGCCGATCGAATGGCGTGTATTAACCAATGGCTGCTGATCGTAACGTTGATGGTTCATGTGCCCCTTGTAGTCCCCCGTGCAATGATCCGAGTCGTTGGCGTCGTCGCGACGTGCGAGCAGCACGCCTTCGGCACGGAGTTGGACCTCCATAGGGACATCACGTGTCGGCCGGTGCGATTTAACCTCGATGGTATTACCGAGTGACCATACTACATGTGTAGATTTAGACTGCGCCACCCGGGCCGTGCGACGTACCCGGCGGCGTTGTATACCGACTGGCACTGTGTTCATCGTCGTGACTCGCGTAGAACGGTGGCGGGATGTTTTGGGATGTTTTGAGATCACGACCGGTGTTGGCACGGCGTTCTTTCTACACCCCAGGGCGATGTTGCGGTTTCTGTATCGATTATCCGCGTGGTATCTGATTATTGTACCCCAGTGTACCCATCACGTGCTGTGTCGGGCCATTGTACCCCTTGCTCGCGCGCCGTCGAGTGTTGTAACCATCGCCGTACAGCGTTATGGCGCGTATTGCCCTTGCATTGTCGAGTACTTGTAGCCTGTATTGTAGATGCTGTATCCCTGTGCGGGTCATGTCGGGTGCGATATCCTCACGCAGGTGTTGCGTGAAGGTGTTTCACCCCTGTGTGGAGGTACCATGCTCTCGCATCGGTGCTGTGTGAGGGTGTTCTACTGTGCAGATGCTGCGTGGAGGTGCTTCACCCCTGCGAAAGTGCTGTGTGTGGGTACCACAACCTCGCATAGGTGCTGTTCGAGGGCGTTCTACTCCTGTGCAGGTGCTGTGCGGAGGTGCATTGCCCTCGCATAGTTGCCGTGTGAGGGTGTTGTACCACGTCTAGGTGCTGCGTCCCTCGGTGCTGTCCACCGCTCTGATGACGGCCGTTCCGGTCACACAGTCGGCAGACGGCCGGCTGTGCGGTGCGCCACCAGTGGAGGCGCTGGAGAGGGTGGCGGGCCGGCTGCCGGTCTGCCGCGGGTGCTGGGCTCGTGTGGGCGGTGTGTGGCTGGCCTGGTCACCCGCTGGGCCCGGGCGCCGGCGAGACCTGTGTGCCGGACGTCAGGTGGCCGGGGCCGCTTTGCTCTCCGGTGACTGACGCTCTGCCGGACCCGATACGGTGTGCGATGTTGACAGGTGCGTCGTGCTGAGGCGTTGTCGCGGTGGTTCGGTCAATACACACTTGTGAGCAGGTCGTTTGGTGAGTGATATTCCGGTACGAGGTTGATTGGGCAATGCACGCGTGCCGGAGGGAGGGGCAGGGCGATGCTGCTCACCGCCACGGGGTAGACAGACAACCTGATCAAAGTAGACTGCAGTGTAGACAACCTGATGCAGTCTACTTTGAAAGCCAGGGCATTCGTGCGAGTAACGATCATACGGGAATGCGTGGATGGGCTCAATAATTGTACTCCAGAGAAGTGAGGATTTGGTCGAAGTTAGGCCTGAGAGCGGAAATTGAAGTTCGAGTAAAGGAGAGCACTATCCAGCCTAAAATTAGCATGCTTCTGTAGGGACAGTTGGAGGTTGCTTTGCAATCTGATCGAATCGCGGCGTGTTTAATTACTGACCGAAATCCACCTGCTCACTAGGTGAGATGCCCTTTTCTGAGAACGCAACTATATTCGTGTGCATTAGCCGGTTTACCGGAAAGGTCCTTCAGGCTAGCATACCATTAAGCTAGCCCACCCAGCAGTTTAACTGGGCCCCAGCTGGGCGGACGACAGGGCAGTGGCCAGGAAGCCCGGCTGGCACCCAGTTGGCCCATGCGACATCATTCGCTGTGACCCGACCCGGCCTCGGCCGGTTTTCTGACTGTGGTCCAGCTGGGCAGCGACTGGACGCGCGAGTCTCCGCCGAACACAATTGTGGCGCTGACCGGTCCCCGGACGGGCATGGGTTGAACACAGACCTGGCTGGGGCTGGGCGCGGGTTGGACACGGGTCGGGCTGAAGCTGGGCACGAACTGAGCTTCGGCTGGACTCGCACCAGGCGCTGCAGTGTGCAGCGGGGAGCGCCGGCGTTGCGCTCCAACTGAGAATCCCGTCCTGATTAGCACCGACACGGGCTGGCGCGTCCGGTGGGCCGACTCCTACCGGGTCCCCGACCAAACGTTCACACCATGGTGGTAGTCGCAGCACCGGTCGCAATTTATTCATAGACGTGTGGACACATGGAATTCAGTTCCAAGAATGGGGTGTTTCAGTGTTATAAGGACGTGGTGACACGCGCGCCGTATTATAGTAGATGGGTACGAACAAACCTCTGGCTTCTCAACGTAAACAAGACGAAATTGCGTGTACGTTTACGAAGTAGATGTACATTTTTATTGCAAGAATAGCCACTTCATTCAACATTTCCGGTCGTGTTCTGTGTAGACCACTTTGGCGTTTCCACCGATGAGTGCGGTTCGCTTCCAGTTGTTATCGATCTTTAAATTCCATGAATAATGTAAAATGTGTATTGCTTCTTGGCATAATATATTTATTTCCATCTCGATATCCAAAAGTCGCTAAGCGACTTCTAAAGGCTCCAGGGACTGTGTTCCGGACCGAGGTGAAGCTTCGCGCTCTTCTCTCTCGGTATTGTGCTCCGCAGCTCAGCGCTCGACCTGCCGCGTTTGGTGGCCACTGTGAACGCGTTCCAATCTCCTGCCACCGCGATCCCACGATCCCGCTATCCCGCTATCCCAGCAGCCATCTTCCCAGGGTTAAGTCAAGTTCTTGCATGGTACTTTCGTGTATCTTCATGTTCTACTTCAACACCACTGAACAGCGCGAAATCGTCAGAGGTAGCCTCAACCCTTCTACCACATCGCATGAATTCGGCACACTAAGGTTTGCTAAAAGTCTCCTTACACTCTCGAGTAAACGTCAAATCCACGGCATCTCGTTATTGGGGTTTAGAGGCGCATCAACTGCATTGGTTATACAGCGACCATAAGGTTAGTCGAGCGAAGTATAGACCTACCATTGCCAATTAAGGCGCAATAGTACACATCAAAGCATGTTATGACATTCCATGACCTCGTATTCTGAACGGTCAAGTGATTGCTATCCATGTGATTACACTTGTCGACGGGAATGCACTAAATATAAGCCGACCGGACTGAGGACAGCTCAGCGAAGTAGCGTGAACCGGTCAACCATCTCACTCGCACAGGAAAGCCGCAGTGCTCGTCGTTTGTGGAGGACATGAAGCAAGTAGTATATAACGGCTGAATTATCTGACCATGCAATGTGATGCTACCCATGGGCGGAACTAAAAAAGCGGGATGGAGAAGTGAGAAACGTCAAAGTTCGTGATATTGCCACAGCACAACCTGATGTTATTGGTGATGGTACTCTGGGCTCACTGCAAAGGAAGGAAACTCACCCATCCCAGAAGTGCTTGGTTTGAACGATATATGCATGCATGACATAACACTAACGATGGCTGTGGCTGTTGGAAATCGGGTACAACATGGCAGCTGGGGCAGTTTGCAAGGCGCACGGTTCCAGCATATCACGGATTAATGATGAAGTTTCACTTTACCATGAGGAATTATGGACCATACCAATTGGTCGTCGACATACCCAGTGCAAGACCAACTGCGATCTTGGCACATTCACCATGGTACGATCTGCTGACACAGCCACCTTCCAAGGGATTTAACATTTTCAGAGCCAACGCATCGATATGAAAGATTATAGTTACTGTGGGTCTATTGATCGATTGACTACTACGAAATACATGCAGCAACAAAGGATTAAAAGAAGATGCACGTGAAGCTGAAAAGCCACAATATGACACATAGTAAGAACTTCTCCACTAAACATAACCATCATCTGTCAGTGTATTGGAACTAACGCAGTCTTCATAGCCTTAGCGAATCTTTACTAACAGGTGAAGCGTAACTTTATCTTGGTGGAGGACTCTAGAAGCCCCTAGAGTATCTTTTTGTTCGCCGCTTCTTAACGCAGCGCGCAAGCGTTCTGAAACTTTGTGATGTCTCCTAAAGTTCTTTTCTCCGGATGATGCTGTTTGTTGTGATTGATGAGAGGCGGCTCTAGACAGTGATCATTGAGGTCATATTTGGCTAATTTTCACAGTATGATCAGCTTTAACCGCCAGGCAGAGATCTACCTGTTAAATAAATATACACATACATATGTGTATATATATATATATATATATATATATATATATATATATATATATATATATATCAATAGCGTAATATGTGAGTCAGTGGAACGCAAAAGCATTGACACACAGACAGACAGCAAAACAGACACGAAAGCAGACATCAAAGGCCGACAACACCAATACCGACAGAAATCGTCTGTCAATAACAGCTTCAAAGAGTCATTGGCAAATGGCTGAGTGCCATGATTTGGTGGGAGTTGGGGATCGTGTTTGAATCCGAACCCAAAGCGGAATCCGAATACGTCGCCTACTTCACGGACGCGAGCTGAACCTCATGCAATCAATGGACATCCTAACTGACCTCATATTGTGGGTGGTTGGCGGGCCATTGCTGTTCAGTGCCTTGCCCGTCCCACCAGGCGTCAAGGTGACACCAATTGCTGGACAAAGTACGCGTGGCTGGTTTGCCGTTCGCAAAGGTAAAGCTGCCGTCCCTGAATTATGATGCAGGCCTGTATGTGTACCAGATTGTGTTTGTGTTGGAAGAGGCAGTCAGATGAAAAAGTAAAGGACCCTTGCTGAACTTAAACACTTTGTCGACGAGACAGTGTACACGTTCGAACATTGGTGCACATCGCAAGTGAATCACTTGAGCACGCACTCTGCAGTACAACAGGAAATATCTATAACTTCAGCAAACAAAGCGTCTTTCATACCATCAGAAATACTGTCATAGCTCAGATCCAGCGTAACCAGTTTTACAGCAAGCAATCGAGAAGGAATATACAGGTAGCTGGTATCTGGTATCACAGACGTGCGACAGGACCACCAGGCAAGACAGCAATCTGCATGTGCCCAGATCGCGAACGAACATGGGCAAGCGACGTTTTTGTAGTCGTGCGGCTAGACTGTATAATGCCTTGCCGCCCGATCTGACTCGGCTACCCGTCCCCCTGTTTGGGCCGCACCTAAAACGTCACTTGCGTAGGAACCCGGATTGTGGAGGCACTTAGCGCCTTATTTATGTGTCTGCTTTTATGACTGTTTGTAGACGTTAACTGTATGTATGATACCTTTGCCGACCTCTTTTTTATTTGCATGACGTGAGGCTATAATAGCCACGAGCTAATTGTGGATGGCCTTAATACATGTCTGTTCTGTTCTGTCTGTTAGCTGAAGCTGCCACCGGCGGGAAACAACGGCGTCTTACCCACCGGAGAGAGAGATATGACTACAAACGTGTCGAACGTCTGGAAAAAAACCTTGCCCATCATCGAGCAATTCCCTTGAAATTGGGCGAAATAACCGCAGCATCTAATAGGAGGTATACTGTCGGACAATCCCTTTCCGTGTCTTGCATGCAGCTCGCACTAAGTACACGGCACATTTCAGCTAGATCCGGGGTGTGTTCGCCTCACTCTACCACTCAACGATAACGACGCCAGTTTCCTGTGTGACTCACTGCCACCCCCAGGCCCCGGCCCCCTGCCCCATGCTGACGGAATTCAATAGTCGGCAGCCACCCAGCTGGAGCGGCCCACGTCTAATTTCGACAGCAGGCCCTTATCATAGAGGACAGCCGTGGCGCTGTGCGGCGGCGGCCCGAGCGGGCTGTATGAGACGCGCGCGCCCGCCTGTACCGCTCGGCTGGTTTGGTGGAAAACCTTGGCGGGCCGTGGTCACGACGTACGTCCAGTGACCGTTAAAACCACTGGCATGGCTTGGAAAGTGCGCCAGCGGTGCACCATGGTGCCCGCGACTTCTATGACAAAAACTAGTGCCTGAGTAATTGCCACGAAACAAGTTGTCTTCTACTTCTCAGTACCCGATCTTAACTTACATTAACCCGTCCCGTCTCGGGGGTCTTCAACCGCCTCCTTCAGGTTTTTCGCGGATAGCGGACGAACGACGCGGGGTAGCGTGCCCAAATTTGGCATACCTTTTCCCAAATCAATTTGACATCTTGATTCAAAATGCATAGGTCAGGTCATCTAGGGCCAACTAGTTATTCAAGGTCAAGTGAGGTCACCTCCAAAAACGTTCAACCAGTCGTCACGCTTTAACGGATACAGATATTTTAATGGAACTTTCAGCACTTGCTTGTCTTTACGGATGCAACAATTACGAGTTGAAGTTCTCAGTTTTTTCGTTTTTGACTACGTATAAATTTTGCGTATTTGCCATAGTGCAGTTCAAACACAGGATTTTGGCTAAAGTAAGCATTATTTATTAGGGAAAGTTGACTTCCAACAACGTTTTTCGGTCTGCTCTACTCATTGGAAAAGGAAAATTAAAGAAAACCTGAAAATTCAAAAACTATTATTTTAACAAAAAAATATTATTTTTGGGTGGAACAAACAAAAATATAGCCCTGGTCGATTTCGCTGTCCTTTCCTCATTCCAAATACATTTGTTTGTTTTTTCATATATCCCCCAAAATGAACTCCCCAGAGAAAAAAACATAATGTAATTCGTGAAAAATCGTGAAAATCTAGCCCCCCTGGTGACGTCACTTTTGGGGAAATGTTTTTTGAGTAGTGGACCTGGACCCTACTCCTCGAGCACTTTCTGATGACACCTCTTTGGTTTTCGTGCGATGCTTAGTTTGGATTTTAGAGGGGTCTTCAACCCCCCCCCCCGAGACGGGCTGGGAGGATTAGACAGGAAAGACGGCGCGGGTTAATACTACGATAAATTTCCCATTGACGGTTCCAACATTTCACGGGCTCGTGCTTTTGGGAAGCCACACGCCAAATCTTATTTCTGTGTTTGGTGCTCCTGTTTGCACAATGATACACTGTAACTAATTAAAATCAATGCGATGAAGTAACCCATGCTTCTCATGTGTTCTGCTCCAGGGCAGTTCGTTTGCTGTTGTCATTTTCGAAGTGTCATGGATATTGGTACATCTGTGTATCTTCACTTTGTGCATGTTTGGTACACACACACACACACACACACACACACACACACACACACACACACACACACACACACACACACACACACCCATACACACACACACACACACACACACACACACACACACACACACACACATATATATATATATATATATATATATATATATATATATATATATATACATATATATATATATATGTATATGTATATATGTATGTATATATATATGCTGAATTGCATACGTGCTAGTAATTTGTGAAATCTTCTCAAGTCAAATGGTCATCAAAGTAATAGCATCAAGTAAACAAAGATAGTAACTTCATCAGTTTTGAACGCTTCCGAGGAGCAGTGGAACCAGAACAATTTCACAGGGTAAGTGGCTTTAGAGTCATTGCGAGCTTCCATTGAGCATTGGTGTGGTTTGGCTTAAGAGTTTGTTTTCGGAAGGAGACTCGCCTCCAGCCAGGTCAGGAACTCCTAGGATCTCTCCAGAGAGTTCGTCCTCGGAAGGAGAATTGCCTCCGGCCAGGTGTCTTTCAGGGTCCCTGCAGCCAGCTGTTGACCCCAGCGGCGGACGTTTCTTGGTTGTTAACCCCAGCGGCGGACGTTACTCTTGGTTTTTGACCCCAGCAGCGGACGTTGCTTGATTGCTAACCCCAGCGGTGGACGTTGCTCTTGGTTGTTGACCCCAGCGGCGAACGTTGCTCTTGGTTGTTGACCCCAGCGGCGGACGTTGCTTGGTTGTTGACTCCAGCGGCGGACGCTGCTCTTGGTTGTTGAACCCAGCGGCGAACGTTGCTTGGTTGTTGAGCCCAACGGCGAACGTTGCCCCAGCGGCACATATTGTGTGGCTGTTGACCTCAGCGGCGTACTACGGCGTACAGCACTTTTGGATGATTGCTATCATGCCAGACTGTTCGTGATGAATTTTACTTTGTTTGGCTGGTTCAATAAATTGCTAGCTAGCTGCATCATTGCACGTAGTGGCACAGTTCGCTTGGTCAGGATTGGTTGGCATAAATTAGAACACACTGGGACACACACTTCATCTGGCTACAAGGTGACAAAGGTGACTATGTGACAGTTCGTTCTCCTCCTTTTTTATAATGAATTATATGCGGCATCACCTCAAAGTCGCATCATTAGCATTGCGCAGGGTACGGCACAATTTTCGTTTCTTCGCTTGCACATTGTTATCCAAATGAAACTAGGAGATTCTCATCAGCAGCATTGCACGACACATGCCAAGCCACATGCAGCAGCGACCGGCACACACCGCGCCTCTTCGCTGGGCCCCGCGCTCACGCTACCCCGACCGACCCACAAACCGCGCCTCTTCGCTGGGCCCCGCGCTCACACTACCCCGACCGACCCAGATACCGCGCCTCTTTACTGGGCCTCGCGCACGTGCCAACACTATGAGCAATGAATTCGTTTGCCAAATTCCAGTGCAAACCAACTGCTTCCAACTTCCTTAGTGATGCACTCGGTACATCGTGTGATGGAATACGCCATCCGGCCAGTTGTACTTGTCTCGCCAGATGTTATTTAACTGTCTGTACATCCAGTCTTGTGTGGCTTATCGTGACAAACATTGACATGAATTGAAAGCTCTTGTTGCAGTATTATTCCATCGCACGTGACTAAGATTGTGATGATCCGGCGTGTGACTGAGAGCGCTCCGCCATGTGCAGCCCGTGCACGTGTCTAATGTATTGAGTCCGGTAAAGACGAAGTGGTGGATTTTAAAGCCCATTGTGAGTCTCACTTTCTGCACAAAATTTAATCTTGAGCCTTGGATCCCAATAACGCACCGCAAGTTTGAGCCGATATAAGCGCCAATTCAAGTTTAGATAAGTGGCTAATTATCCTTGGTATTACGTATCAAAAGGAGGAAACTATGCAGTGCCCTCATAAGTGGCCCATAATGACCAAGCAATGTTGAGTTAGAACAGATCAGCGAAGGTTGATTATTTTGCTAATCCACTAAAGCTGTCGTCATTCAGCCCTACGTTGACCATTATATGAATAAATTGCAGTAAATATGGCACTTGGTGCCATGTAGTGGTGTTATCAAATGACGGGGAAACAATTATTTTTCGAAGTACCGATAACGTGAAGGGTATTTAAAACCGTGGTCAGGAATATCTTGCAAGGTAGTAGATAAAAGTAGATAAATGACCATATATATAAATGAATCAAAGATGCATGTTTACGCTCATACACACACACACACACACACACACACACACACACACACACACGCACACACACATATATATATATATATACATATGTATATGTGTATGTACATATATGTATGTATGTACGTGTATATATATATATATATATATATATATATATATATATATATATATATATATATATATATATATATATATATATATGTCTGGGGACACTAAGGGATTCCATGAGTCTTATCACGTAGTAGGCCGCGATGTATATTATAGTATGAGTCTTCTGCAACTCGCGTCTGCATGCCAGTGAGAAGTGGCTGACGGCAGTATCTGCAGAACGTCCGGATGACAGGAATAGTCATTGCGTACGACTTGTGCGCGTTGGCTCTTCCGGGAAATGAAATCAGGCGCATGACACATTCCCCGCATCAACAGGACGCCGTGAGTATTGGAGCTGATGCTACCGGACATCTTAGATAACCGGTGGACCTGGCGGGAGATCCCGGATGGGTTGAGGTTTGCGGTTCGAGCCAAAACCATTGAATAATGCATCGAAATTGGATGCAATAATTTGCAATGACTTCAGGCATTGCAAATAACAAATATATGGGACGGCACCCAGCAAATATATTTTAAATCAGCACATTGATCAACAGACATACCTAGTGAATTTTAAATTCAACTGGAAGGACAATTTGAGTCACTGGTTTCATATACGTGCACACACAAGGAAGTAGTGTACAGCCACGATGCTAGTTCCTATACCACACATAGGTGGGCAAGTCACTCACTATTGTGGGTATTTTTATTCGACATTAACCGATCCCATTTCAGTATCAATTCGACAGCATTGCATGCAATAGGTACAAGCACCATTTATCATATATCATCAACTCTGCTCAGCAGACCTAAAGCCGAATATTTGTCCCTTTCATGAATTCACTTCGAATTCTGTCACTTTATATTTTTTAATATTAGGTATGTTCTGTGTTTTCAGTCGCGGTTTATTGAACGAAATCGGAATGCTCAAAAGACTAGATACGTACATACAATTCGAAAACCGAGCATGCGCTGATTCAGAGTACTTAATGTTATTTCTATCGCATTTTCCTAAAATGTATTCTGTTCACCTTAGCGAACATGCCACCTATGACCGAGCTCCCTTTCTGCTTACTACATATCAAAGAAGGTTAGGATTCGCCATGATGGCATGGAGTGCTTTATGACTTCTTGTCAGTTGTCAGTATGCTGCACAGGGGTGTTCTTACAGGACCAGAATGCAACTGCAATGGCTGGAACGTTGTTTTCGTCTTTGATAGCACAACTACTGGATGCCCCTAAAGCTGCTGAAGTGTCCCTGCAACATACGAAGTAGCCCCTCTGCAAAATGCAGGAAGGCCCTACAGCGACCGGGGCTCCATCTTTGCATTCCACAGGATGCCTCCACAACGGCTGGAATGTCCCTCTGCAGACTGCAGGGTTACCCACGCCAAGGCTGGAGTATCCAGACAAAGGCTCGGTGCCACTGCACACACTGCAGTTGGGTGCCCCTACAGAAGCTGAGGTGCCCCTCTGTGCGAACTGCAAAGTTGCTCCGGAACTGCTGTTAGTGCCCCCTTGCAGGTTGTGTGGATGTTCCTCTAACGGTTGGCTCGCTTGCTGAATATGGGACACATATCCCGCGTTACAATCCGTTGTGCTGAATCGTTGAGGTAGGTTTCCTCACTTCCGAAATTCCACGTACTTGTGCGAGAGTTGAATGGCATAAGGCAGATTTTTCCATAGGCTGTCCAGAGAGTGCAGTAGCGGTCGGTCCATAAGGTTCTATGCGCGGTTTTGCATCCAATCGTTTCCCTACAGCAAATGAGATTCATAGCTCACTTCTTGTTCTCACTCACCCAACGCCTGCATTAGTAACGGCAAAAGATAATGACATTAGTGCCGATAAATTTCGACAAGGTAGCCTGCGATTATTGCTTTACTCTCGACTGCGACTTATATCATAATTAAAATCAACATCACGACATATTGACCATATGTTGATATCTAGTAGGGAATGATGGTTACATTATTTTTGTTTCATTTAAATAGTAGACTCAGCAATTTGTAGGAAGCCTTCTTTGTCTCTCCCGGTGGACGCTACCGTCATTGCAGCACAGCATGAGCCGCTCCCCTGCGAGCTCCGGGTCGGCGTGGAGGCGGCAAGCGGCCGCTGGCCGGAGGCAGACGTGGAGCGAGAGGAGAGAGAGAGAAAGAGAGAGAGAGAGAGAGAGAGAGAGAGAGAGAGAGAGAGAGAGAGAGAGAGAGAGAGAGAGAGAGAGAGAGAGAGAGAGAGAGAGAGAGAGAGAGAGAGAGAGAGAGAGAGAGAGAGAGAGAGAGAGAGAGAGAGAGAGAGAGAGAGAGAGAGAGAGAGAGAGAGAGAGAGAGAGAGAGAGAGAGAGAGAGAGAGAGAGAGAGTGAGATAGAGAGAGAGAGATAGGGTGAGAGAGAGAGAGAGAGAGAGAGAGAGAGAGAGAGAGAGAGAGAGAGAGAGAGAGAGAGAGAGAGAGAGAGAGTGGGATAGAGAGAGAGAGATAGGGAGAGAGACGGGAAGGGGCTGCCAGGCATCGGTGGAAGATATCTATGTTGTATGGATAGTGGCAAGCGACGATGGTGGAGATTGTAAGCTGTTTGATGATATGTTCTCAGGGTCGGCCACCTGCTTAGACAATTAGACTTGACGTCTTGAGGAACTAATGAACGTTGCGTTACACATTGATCGCTGCAAACCAAAGGAACCTTCCCCGGATATCACTCCTACGCATGTCGTAACGCTGTTCACAAACACCTCCGGCAATGGATCAGATCTCGCTCTGGGAAAACTTTGCGTGTACACGCGTGAACTCTGAATATGTAAGGGGACAAGAGGTGGCAAAACCTGTGTGGGTGCATAGGGCCAGAGCTCTGCGACTCCTCCTATTTAAGCGACTCGGCTTAACATTGACTCGACGGCTATGACACGTGCACTTCACTCACTTCATATCAGGTCTGCGAACCTTCTCAGATCCGGACGTTTCGCCGCTGTTGAAAGAAACAACAACTTCTTTTGATTTATATGTTTGCATTGCTTTCGTTCAAGGTTCTCCATGCTACTCTCGGTCGTCGCTAAGATATTGAGGCATTAGTGTGCACGCTAAGCTCTGAACGACAAACCGACGGATGCCGTCGCGTTCTCTGACGAAAAGCTGTTGCCTGCTTTTGGGACTGTCAACTGTGCGGCGAGTTGGACCGCGTGCGCACGGCGTATGACCGGCCCGAGTCACGGGACACCGAGTCGCGGCTCCAACGGGTGGCCGCTCGTGCGTGTAGGGCGCGCCGCCGACTGTGGTGACGGTGAGTCACCGACAGGTCGTTCGGAGCTGTGTTGTGCGGCCGGGCGCCGGGTGGGCAGTGGCGCTCAGCTGGCGATTCAGGCGTCGCCAGTCCAGCTCCAGCCGCAGCCGCAGCCGCAGCTCCAGCCACAGCTCCAGCCGCAGCCGCAGCCACAGCTCCAGCCGCAGCTCCAGCCGCAGCTCTAGCCGCAGCCGCAGCCGCAGCTCCAGCCACAGCCACAGCTCCAGCCACAGCTCCAGACACAGCTCTAGCCGCAGCTCCAGCCACAGCTCCAGCCGCAGATCCAGCCGCAACTCCAGCCGCAGCTCCAGTCACAGTCGTAGCCACGGCCACCGGTCGCAGCTCTAGCCTCAGCTCCAGCCACAGTTCCAGCTGCAGCCGCAGCCGCAGCCACACTCCAGCCACAGTTGTAGCCACGGGCACCGGTCGCAGCTCCAGCCACAGCCGCAGCCGCAGCTCCAGCCACACTCCAGCTGCAGCCGCAGCCACGGCTACCTGCCACAGCTCCAGCCGCAGCCACAGCTCCAGCCACAGCCCCAGCCGCAGTCGTAGCGGCAGCCACAGCCACCAGCCGCCAGTCGCTCAAGATTGGTACACTTTGTGTCCCAAGTCAGCTCCCAGAGGTCAGTATTCACACTCGACACAGGTCGACGACCACGAGGTCGTGAGTGCCGACATAGTGAGGGACGGGGCACGTGTCACACGTCCTTAATATTTATGAAATATTACCATTACGCCTATAGCGATCCATGGAAAAATTGAATTGAAAACTCTCTCCTGTTTCATATTTCCAAAATCCCACGGCTAGCATTTATCCCGCACCAGGTCAGCTCCCGAAGGTCAGTAGTACTACCCAAAGGCCTCTCCTGCCTACCCAGCACCCGCAGCCAGCATCTAACTACATCAAGTGAGAATCTTCTCTGGTTTGAAGCCAGCATCCTCTTGTTTCAAGTCAGCTTTGTCTCCGGAAGTTTTTCGCTAGGTAGCACAAATAAATGATAGGCAGCGCCACGATGCAAATACCCAACACGAACCACAGGGCAACCCACACAGAGAACTCGCTACAACACAAATACACCACACGGACCACAGGACACATTACACAGAACGTTCGCCACAGCACAAATACACAACACGGACCACAGGGCAACCCACACAGAACTCTCGCCACAGCACAAATACACAACACGGGCAACAGGGCACCCTGCACAGAATACTGGCCACAACACAAATACCGAACACGGACCACAGGGCCAGCCCGTACAGAGTTTCATAGACTTGAACATGGAGATTGAGGAACTGGTTCAAATTGGTCAGCTGAGGTGCATCCGGTTTGATAACTGGGCTTGTGGTGTAAAGCACTGGATATGAGAGCTGCTGGTTCAGGTTCAGTTCAGGTTCAGTTGCTTATGTTATCGGCAGTCGTTGCTAATTAATAGTTTAATTCAACACTAATTTATTGGCATTCTCATCAATGAACTATCAAGATCGTGTTCCGTATTTCAGACAGAGCTCAAAACCTGTTCGAAAAGCCATGACGGCACGGCATTGAACAGCTGATGCTGGCTGTGGCGGCAGGGTGTGTGCAGGCGGGCCCCGCTCCCAGGCAGGGTGTGTGCAGGCGGGCCCCACTCCCAGTCAGGGTGTGTGCAGGCGGGCCCCACTCCCAGGCAGGGTGTGTGCAGGCGGGCCCCGCTCCCAGGCAGGGTGTGTGCAGACGGGCCCCACTCCCAGGCAGGGTGTGTGCAGGCGGGCCCCACTCCCAGGCAGGGTGTGTGCAGGCGGGCCCCGCTCCCAGGCAGGGTGTGTGCAGGCGGGCCCCGCTCCCAGGCAGGGTGTGTGCAGGCGGGCCCCGCTCCCAGGCAGGGTGTGTGCAGGCGGGCCCCGCTCCCAGGCAGGGTGTGTGCAGACGGCCCCCACTCCCAGGCAGGGTGTGTGCAGGCGGGCCCCACTCCCAGGCAGGGTGTGTGAAGGCGGGCCCCACTCCCAGGCAGGGTGTGTGTAGGCGGGCCCCGCTATAAGGCAGGGTGTGTGCAGGCGGGCCCCACTCCCAGGCAGGGTGTGTGCAGGCGGGCCCCACTCCCAGGCAGGGTGTGTGCAGGCGGGCCCCACTCCCAGGCAGGGTGTGTGCAGGCGGGCCCCGCTCCCAGGCAGGGTGTGTGCAGGCGGGCCCCACTCCCAGGCAGGGTGTGTGCAGGCGGGCCCCGCTCCCAGGCAGGGTGTGTGCAGGCGGGCCCCACTCCCAGGCAGGGTGTGTGCAGGCGGGCCCCGCTCCCAGGCAGGGTGTGTGCAGGCGGGCTCCGCTCCCAGGCAGGGTGTGTGCAGGCGGGCCCCACTCCCAGGCAGGGTGTGTGCAGGCGGGCCCCACTCCCAGGCAGGGTGTGTGCAGGCGGGCCCCGCTCCCAGGCAGGGTGTGTGCAGGCGGCCCCCACTCCCAGGCAGGGTGTGTGCAGGCGGGCCCCACTCCCAGCACGCACGCCCGCCGGCTGGCATAGACGAGAGGCCTGGGCCATTTCATTGGAACTCGGTGCACCGCATCCGGCCAGGTTCGGCGCAATGGGACCACCGCGCTGTTGATTCGCGCCGTGCGTGCCACAACTCGGCACGCTCAGTGTCCTCTACCAGGGGTGGTACGGCTCGCTCAGCATCCCCGTTGCCAGAGGTGGTACGGCTCGCTCAGCATCCCCGTTGCCAGTGGTGGTACGGCCTGCTCAGCATCCCCGTTGCCAGTGGTGGTACGGCCTGCTCAGCATCCCCGTTGCCAGAGGTGGTACGGCTCGCTCAGTCCTTCCCCTAAGTGGGTAGATCATGCGCGAAATCTTAAAAGTGCTTTGCTTTACGCGTCACACTCCGAGGGTGGGGATACGTGTTCGCACCAAACTCCTTAAGTTAACACTCGGGGAGAGATGATGATGCATTTCCTGGGCTGATGCAGGGAACAAATCAGGCTTATGTCAGGTTACTTAGATACAAATTCGCCCTTCAAGCACGTCAGTCGAATTTCTGCGAAAACTGGAATGCTATTACACACACACATCAGTATTGCTAAACTACTTCCCAGAAAGTGAATGATCGATTAATCAAGTATAACTAGGAAGCAAGTCTTAACCCTTACGGCCCAATTATGGATTATATGTTGGAAGTGACTTCGCCTGATGCCTCTACTTTACATTTCATCCAAATGTATCTTAAAGGAAAGTAGTTAGAAAACACAGGTGAAGGAGATACAAACATACCAACGACTGTCGTTGATTCTGTGTGTGGCCATTCTTTGGCAATGGTGTTGACCAGTCCGACTATTATCTCGGCTCCAGCGTCACTTGTGGAGGTTATGACCTGTGGAGGTTATGAACTGCGGAGGCTATAATACGCTGTCACTGACTGGTGCCCCGCTCGGCGTTGGCAGATGCTGCTGCTGGCTGTCGCAATATGCGCCTCGGCACTGGGTCACGTGACTGAAGGTCACAAGTACATTCGGAGCAAGTGTCCCTACCCAAACGCCGTGCAGAACTTCGACGAGGAGCTGGTGAGCTCGCCCCTGGTGCCGGGGCCGGAAACTACCGGCCCGCACGCTGTCTAATCAGATGTTGATGTCTGATCAGACATCGTGTGTGTTTTTGCCATGTGGTTCGTCGTAACAGGCTATAGAAACCTGTTGGTATAATTGTAATACGCTTGATATGGAAACACAGATGTTTTTGCTTCTCTACTATCTTTTGCTTACTGCATAAGGCTAAAAAGGGTGATGTAATTTTGCCCGAAGAAAATACATAATTCGTCATTGAAGGAAATTACCTGTAGTAGCTCATGCTCCATTCCAGCTTTATTTGTCCTGGACGCCACTGATGTCATCTATTCTACCACGGTTTTGATTCCGTCTGTAGTTTACTGGAAGTGAAATGTTCACTAAAGTGTAACTGGAGGTTGTTCGAATTAGCTTTCTTTGAGTTGTTCTGGTCTAGGCCAGTGAGCAAAATTTGCACTGGGTTAATTGTGTGGTGGCACACTGGGGTTCTGTGACGCCGACAGCGCATGCCGTTGTGTAGTGATGTCCTGAGTCCCTGGACGGACGCCAACGGCAGTGATGTTCTGAGTCACTGGACGGACGCCAACGGCAGTGATGTTCTGAGTCACTGGACCGTCATCAACGACAGTCATTCTCCCAGCATGAGAAACGTAGCGTGGAATTGATTGAGATCTGAGAGGGGAGGGTGGTGGGTGAAAGTGATAGCCGTGGTTTTGCTGACGTTTTCGGTCTGTTTTCTCCGAGTGCAGGGACACCAAAATAAGCTTGGAACCGAAAATACTCACGAATGTCCGGGGGGATAGCAGCGTTCATTGGTAGGTATCAAATTGAAACATGGAGGTAGAACGCCATGCGCGTTAGACGATAGGCATCATGATAAGGTCGCTGCCACTACAGCTCTGTAACAGGACACTAGCCCAGACTGTCCGTAACAGCCACTACACGTGGAGGACAAGTATTGTTAAATAAATAAATAAATAGCCAGCACATGCAACCGGCTTCGCATGGTAAAACATCCTGCTACAGGACATGTCTCCGACTCCCACACATGCTGACCATCAGTGTTAGTGGCATTGGAAGGAGCATCCGGTTAATGTTTTCTGATAAGACCTGTTCGCGCGCCAGATCCTGGGAAAATGGAAAGTCGAGTATGCAGTTCGCACAACCAGCACCTGCATGGAGTTCGACTTCAGGAAAGATCGCGACGGCCTCAAGGTGTACGAGTCCAAGGAGCTGTCCGTGCCGGAGAAGATTGGGGTGGAGATGAAGTACGGCTCCGTCGGCACACTCTCCAGCACCGCCGAGTCGGGGTACTACCAGGTGTCCTACTCCACCAGTGAGTACAGCAATGTGTCGCATTCTATCGGCGAGTGCTGTTGGGCGCCCGACTGTACTAATGAGTGCTGCATGATATTCTGCTGTGCCAGTGTGTACTGTCGGGTGCCCTACTGCACCATTGAGTACTTTCGGCTGCCTTGCTGTACCAGTGAGTATTGTCGGGTGGCTTATTGCACCAGTGAGTATTGTCGGATGTCCTACTGCACCAGCGAGTATTGTCGGGTGTTCTACTATACCAGCAAGTAATGGTGGGTGTCTTGCTGCACCAGCGAGATCTGTCGGGCGTTCTGGTGCACCAGTGAGTACTGTCAGATGTCCTACTGTACCAATGAGTACCCCCGAGTATTATACTGCACTAATAAGCATTGACGGGAGTCATACAACATCAGTGTTTTCTGTTGGATATCTTACTGGACCAGTGGATATTGTCGAGTGCCATGTTGCATTAGTAAACACTATTGGGTGTCATACTGCACCAGTAAATACTGTCGGATGTCCAGCTGCATCAGTCAGGATACTACCAGGTGTCATAGTACACTAGTGAGTGATGCCGGGTGTCCTACTGTATCAGGGAGTATAACTCGTCAATTTACCATTGGGAATCGGCTGGTGTCGTTGTACCATTGACACCGGCTAGTGTCACTGTACCATTGACGCTGGTTGGTGTCACTGTACCATTGTCACCGGTTGCATCGCACAGATTTCCTCACTAGGAAGTGCTGATCCATTAATCATTCAGATACTAGAGAGTAGCTAAAAAGCTCAATCAAGCTAGTTGAATCCACCGCTCACGGTGGTCGTTTCCGTGATTGGTGTCGGCCTCCACAAAGGCCCGTGTGCGAGATTGCCCCGATCAGTCGCCCTTTTGAGCTGCGCCCGCTCAGCGGCGGCGTGAATAATTACATCAGTCGCGACTCGATCCGATCCGGAGTGGGATCGCCGAGTGGTGATGCAGTGGTATCGCCGAGTGGTGATGCAGTGGTATCGCCGAGTATTGATCCAGTGACATCGCCGAGTGGTGATGCAGTGGTATCGCCGAGTATTGATCCAGTGACATCGCCGAGTTGTGATGCAGTGGTATCGGCGCCGCGCAGGTACCATATCCGGACGGTTTGTGATCCTCGACACGGACTACAAGACGTACCTGGTGGTGCTGCACTGTCAGCAGCTGGGATTCATGGGCAGTCGGCGCGCTCTGTACGTGCTCTCCAGGGCGGGCAGCAGCATCACCGACAAACAACTGGATCAGGTCAGGGTCGGCGCGCTCTGTGTGTGCTCTCCAGGGCGGGCAGCAGCATCACCGACAAACAGCTGGATCAGGTCAGGGTCGGCGCGCTCTGTACGTGCTCTCCAGGGCGGGCAGCAGCATCACCGACAAACAACTGGATCAGGTCAGGGTCGGCGCGCTCTGTGTGTGCTCTCCAGGGCGGGCAGCAGCATCACCGACAAACAACTGGATCAGGTCAGGGTCGGCGCGCTCTGTGTGTGCTCTCCAGGGCGGGCAGCAGCATCACCGACAAACAACTGGATCAGGTCAGGGTCGGCGCGCTCTGTGTGTGCTCTCCAGGGCGGGCAGCAGCATCACCGACAAACAACTGGATCAGGTCAGGGTCGGCGTGCTCTGTGTGTGCTCTCCAGGGCGGGCAGCAGCATCACCGACAAACAGCTGGATCAGGTCAGGGTCGGCGTGCTCTGTGTGTGCTCTCCAGGGCGGGCAGCAGCATCACCGACAAACAACTGGATCAGGTCAGGGTCGGCGCGCTCTGTGTGTGCTCTCCAGGGCGGGCAGCAGCATCACCGGCTAGCGGTTGGATCAGGCCCGGCTCAACCGTGTACGAATGGCTGGATGAGATTGAGGTCACTTGTTGCATGAATGACTGGATGAGGTCTGGGCCACCTATGCGTGCAAGCAACTTGATGCGACTGAGGTCACCTATGTACATGACTCATTTGATGAGGTTGGGGTCATCTGTGTGCATAAGCAGCTGGGTGACGTTGATGTCACCTATGTATATGATTAACTAGATAAGGTTGAGGTCATCTGTGTGCCGCTACTAAAGGAGATTGAGGTCATCGGTGTGATGCGAGTGACTGGATGAGGTCGGTGTCACCTATGTGTATGAGTGACTGTTTGAGGTCAGAATCTGCTGTGTGATACGAGTGACTGGATGCAACCGGGGTCACCTATGTGTATGATTGACTGGATGAGGTCGGGGTCACCTATTTGTATGAGTAGGTGGATGAGGGTGGGACCATCATATAGTGTATGCATGACCGGCTACTGGATGTGTTCAGTGGCCGTGGCCACCTGCGGCAAAGGTCAACTGGACAATGTGCATGGCCATGATCGCCTAACCCAAAGGCCGGCTAAAATCAGCATCATCGATAAGAGCAGGGTTTAGCTCTGCAGCTCAAATAATATAAGGTCAAAACTTTAGCCACGAATGCGACCGAGTAAGCCATGGTGTATGTCGTCAAATAATGAACAGCATCACTGTATATATATATATATATATATATATATATATATATATATATATATATATATATATATATATATGTAAGCAGTACTCACCTGTCATGGGTTGCATATAATCATATAAACCATGCACCAATAAATAGCAATGTTTTTCGAGACGCCCCGAAAATGCGACTTGGGAAGACAACATGGTAATGCAAGATTAACCGTGTTATTATTTGACACGGATTAATTTTCCGTTACATATCCATGGGTATTTGACTTAAAATGGGCTCAGTATAAGCAAGCTAGATGTATGCAATGAAAGCCTTGGCTACACTTGCTCCTCGGCACCTCAACGTCGCGGATGAGCAACCTTCTAACTCACCGGGGGCCATCCGTTTTCATGCATGGACAACACATTCGTCGGAGTGTCATCTCTGTGCGACACTGGTTAACTACGCAACTTACGTAGCCATTTGTTCACAAACCTACATGGTAGACGTACGAATGTGATGACAGGCCGTTCCATGTCCCTGTTCTATGATCCCCGCCGTTTGTGGTCTGAATTCTGAACCATTTGCTCTACTTGACGAAATGGTACCTACCTCCCCATCTTTTCATCAGTGCTCCTATGATATGAACTGTTTATAGTCGGAAGCCGTTGTTGCACAGTGCACAGTATTGCAAAGGAACTGGCTGACGCATCGCAATGCAGTACGAATAAATGACCTCGCATCCAACAAAGGACCTTGTAGTCAACGGTGACGAGCATGAATTACACCTAGGATTGAACCGTGATGTGGTGTTGGGGTTTTTCAGATGACAGTGCGTCACTTAAGTACCTCACCACAAACCTCACTACTCTCACCCACCCGACCCCATCCCATCAAATCTCTGACAAGTACCCCCAACACCACCATCCACTTCCACCTCATCCCATCAAATATAAATACCACCAACACCGTCATCCATTCCCAACCCACTCCATCCAAAACAAGTACCTCCATCAGTCTCCTCCCCTCTCCTGCTACCAGCCCACACCCACTAGCACTCACTTCAACTCCATCCCCACCACCACCCATTTTCACCCACCCCCACCACCACCCGCCCCAGCTCCACTTCCACTACCTCCAAATCCAACCCCACCCACTAACCCGGAGAAGTGCCCCCACCCTCATCTCACCTCACCCAAACAAGTACCCCTGCCACCACCACCACATATTCCCATCCCGCACCCGCCACCACCCACTCTCATCCCACAGTCGCCAGCCAGCCAGATGACGGCTGTATGGCCACCGCGCTGACACCGCTCAGATCTGTATCCGGCAGTTGAGAGCACCTCCACGCCGACTCTGTGTCCGGCTGTTGAGAACACGTCCTCGACTACACTGTACCCCACTGATGACCTCCTCGCTGGCTCTGGGTCCGGCTATTGAGAGCACCTCCTGGACTACTTTGTACCCCACTGAGGACCTCCTCGCCGACTCTGTGCCCGACTGGTGAGAGGACCTCCTCGCTGACTCTGTGTCCGGCTGGTAAGAGCACCTCCTGGCCTACTCTGTGCCCGGCTGTTGAGAGCACCTCCTGGACTATTTTGTACCCCACTGAGGACCTCCTCGCCTACTCTGTGTACGGCTGTTGAGAGGACCTCCTCGCCTACTCTGTGCCCGGCTGTTGAGAGCACCTCCTCGTCGACTCTGTGCCCGACTGAGCATCTCCTCGCCTACTCTGTGCCCGGCTGTTGAGAGCACCTCCTCGCCGACTCTGTGCCCGACTGGTGAGAGCATCTCCTCGCCGGCTCTGTGCCCGGCTGTTGAGAGCACCTCCTCGCCGACTCTGTGTCCGACTGAGCATCTCCTCGCCTACTCTGTGCCCGGCTGTTGAGAGCACCTCCTCGCCGACTCTGTGTCCGACTGAGCATCTCCTCGCCTACTCTGTGCCCGGCTGTTGAGAGCACCTCCTCGTCGACTCTGTGTCCGACTGAGCATCTCCTCGCCTACTCTGTGCCCGGCTGTTGAGAGCACCTCCTCGTCGACTCTGTGCCCGGCTGTTGAGAGCACCTCCTCGCCGACTCTGTGCCCGGCTGTTGAGAGCACCTCCTCGCCTACTCTGTGCCCGGCTGTTGAGAGCACCTCCTCGCCTACTCTGTGCCCGGCTGTTGAGAGCACCTCCTCGCCGACTCTGTGCCCGGCTGTTGAGAGCACCTCCTCGCCTACTCTGTGCCCGGCTGTTGAAAGCACCTCCTCGCCTACTCTGTGCCCGGCTGTTGAGAGCACCTCCTCGCCGACTCTGTGCCCGGCTGTTGAGAGCACCTCCTCGCCTACTCTGTGCCCGGCTGTTGAGAGCACCTCCTGGCCGGCTCTGTGCCCGACTGCCTGCGCTGATCCGTGCGTGCGTCACGCCCACGTCAATGGTCTCTCCCCGCTGGCGACAGGTGAAGGCACGCATGGCCGAGCTGGACCTCGAGCCGGGCCTGCTGACCAAGGTGTCGCACGCGAACTGCGTCAGCCGCGAGGACGCCGACATCGACCTGACCGGTCAGGTCAACATCAAGGACGTGCTGCGGGCGGCCAAGAAGGTGATCAGCGTCGGCGGCGGTCTGGCGCAGCTGGCTGAGGTGCTCGGCATGCTCGGCCGATAGGTACATCCCCATCCCCGCCGAGTGGACAGCATCGAGGCTGGTGGTGGACGGAGCTGGTCACCAGATTCTGTCCGAGGCGCCTGTCAATTGTGGGCGGTAACCCGGGCCTCGCTTTCAGAGAGGAGAGGGAGTTGGCGAATATAATGGTGTGTGTGGTAGTGATTCACATCACTCGATATGTGTTGCATATGTGTTACAGATATGTGTTGCAGATGTGTCGCATGCGTGATATATTGTGATGATGCAACGTGATGATGCAGAGGTATCACGCTGTATATGCTAAGGGGGCGACTGGCACCCATAATCATTCATTTGCTGTCTTCAATAACCGATTTGCCCGCTCTCAATCAGGCTAAGGCCAAGCCATTGGCCCTATGGGTGTACACAAGATGCACATGGTTCTTGAGGAAGCCTTGGCCATCAACAAGGTCATTTGCACCCCCTCCCCCAACCAACTTCATAAAGTTGCACCCATGTGATGATGGCATGCCTGTTTTCCATGTCACCATACCCAGAGAATACAATGTGGATGTTGAACTGCTTGAGATGCTACTCGTTATTGAGTATTGGCCAGAGGAAGACCCGGTCGTGATCAGGGAGGGAATTTGAGTGCTTTGTTGACACCCCACATCTTATTATTGATGCTTCGATGGCATGACTACATTAATTTAAGACAGCTGATTCAACACAAAGTGATTGATTGATTATTTGGGCTTAAGGGCGCGTGGACTACTAAGGTCATTTTGCGCCCATTATTCAACACAAAGTGGTTCACACGACAATTCACATATCAATTACGTCTGCGATGTTCTTCGGCCTCGATGAAGCATCAAGGAGTCATGGTCGACGTGGAGCCATACGCTTTCAGCTTGCAGAACACACGGCCTGGCCGATGGACGGACACGACCGATCGGTGGCCACGAACACGACCGATCGGTGGCCACGAACACGACCGATCGGTGGCCACGAACACGACCGATCGGTGGCCACGAACACGACCGATCGGTGGCCACGAACACGACCGATCGGTGGCCACGAACACGACCGATCGGTGGCCACGAACACGACCGATCGGTGGCCACGAACACGACCGATCGGTGGCCACGAACACGACCGATCGGTGGCCACGAACACGACCGATCGGTGGCCACGAATACGACCGATCGGTGACAACGAACACGACCATCCAGCAACAGGGAACTTGTGGTCTACCGAAACTGCGCACCTTGTCAGCTCGCAGGAAAACATGTACCTCATTGCGTACATTTGTCATGATATGCAGAATCTTTCAGGTTTAAGATGAAAAATATATTTAGTTAAAAAATTTGTACCCTGTCAATGGGTTGTACTTCAACGACAGAATGTTGACCGAAAGCTCAACGTGCTGTGAATGCACCTACAAGACCCCCCAGGTAGTTCGTCTCCGACTTATCGGGCCAGTTCCGAACTGACCCTCCTAGCGGGGGCGGGGGGGGCTGAATGTGAACGCACAAAGCGACTCGACCCCTTTCTTGACAAGACAAGAGAGACCAGTGCAGGTCAGTGCTCTAACAAACTGAGATACTGGGGCGGCGTAAATAAACCAGTTTCGAAAATCCAATCTTCGAAAGTTATTGAAGTGAGATAAAATGTCGGATGTGTGGTCAATATTTATGAACCTTCAATTTCGGCGAACGTAGGTATATCCATAAAAACGCCGGCCTCAGCAGAAATAACTGCACACTTGCCAAAATCTGGTCCATATTCCGAAAATAGTACACGCTGGTGCAGTAGCTTAGCAACTAAGAGCGAGAGAGAGAAAGAGAGAGAGAGAGAGAGAGAGGGAGAGATAGAGAGAGAGAGAGAGAGAGAGAGAGAGAGAGAGAGAGAGAGAGAGAGAGAGAGAGAGAGAGAGAGAGAGAGAGAGAGAGAGAGAGAGAGAGAGAGAGAGAGAGAGAGAGAGAGAGAGAGAGAGAGAGAGAGAGAGAGAGAGAGAGAGAGAGAGAGAGAGAGAGAGAGAGAGAGAGAGAGAGAGAGAGAGAGAGAGAGAGAGAGAGAAAGAGGGAGAGGGGAAGGAGATAGACAGAAAATGAGAGAGAGAAGAAGAAGAACCTTTGGTTCCTTTACGATGAAGAGGGAGAGAGAATGAACGAGAGAGAGAGAGAGAGAGGGGGGAGACAAAGAGGTAGAGCAAGAGAGAGAGAGAGAGAGATAGAGAAAGAGAGAGAGGGGAAGACAGAACTAGAGCAAGAGAGAGAGAGAGAGAGAGAGAGAGAGAGAGGGAGAGAGAGAGAGAGAGAGAGAGAGAGAGAGGGAGAGAGAGAGAGAGAGAGAGAAAGAGAGAGGAAGAGAGCGTGGAGATAATGGAGCAGTAGATCCAGATGCTTGTCACCCAGGGAGGGGGGTAGGTGAGGTGGAGTGAGGGCAAGCGAGATGCTGATGCTCTATTTTTGGCAGATGGTTCTTGGCCGTCCTTGGGTGTGAATATCGAAGCCACTAGTGTCTACCAGGCTGTGATCTGTGCTTAATGTAGTGCTGCGAATGTCGCAATATGCTGCAAACTGGTCACCCTCGAGCTTACGCTATGTTTGCTTTCTGCGATCTAAGCTTCGTGATAATGACTTTTTTCTCAGCGGTGCCAATGACTTGACGTGTTCCATATAACCAATGCTGGCTTGATGCTGTAGGTGTGGCTGGAAAGGTGAAGTGTAGAGTTGTATTGTGTCCAATCATGCTAGTAATGCCTTCGGCTGTAGTATGGTTTTGCAGTCGTCTTCTGGATATTTCATGTTAAGGTAAGTGGCCGATGCCAAGGCTCATTTTGCAAGCCCTTTCTCATTTTCTGGGAACTTGTGGTCTACCGAAACTGCGCACCTTGTCAGCTCGTAGGAAAACATGCACCTCATTGCGTACAATTGTCATGTTGTGCAGGATCTTTCAAGTTTTAGATAAAAGATGGTACGTTGCTGGATACGTTGCTTGGTATCCAGAGGGAAGAAATGTTTTTTGCATTGCAGGCCACATCTTGTTGAATTCAATCAATGTCTGGATGTGGACAGTCGTGAGTCATGCTCATTAACTGGTGAACAGACTTGGTGTCTGCAGAGATACTATGTATGTCGTTTTGTGCCTCTTTAGAGGAGAGATAGCAGCCAGCATGACCACTTCCTAAGCGGTGGAGATGCACATTTCTATCAAAAGAGCTGAGGCCAGGATGGGCTGGGTCCGACTCAGATAAACTATTCTGATGGCGTACGCACACGGGAGCAGATATATTCAGTTCAAACTTCGCCTTCGCTTGCAGTAAACTAATATATTATATTCGATTGTGGGAGGGTATGATGACGAGGATTCTTCATATTGCAAGCAGTTGCTTTATTATCATATTGCTTTGACGAGACATTCCAGTTCCAAAACACCTATTTGCATTTACTGATGTCATTGATTGGTAGGACGACATTGCTTGAAAAAAATCATCTCAAAGCGTAGTCATAGCATGCTAGTCAAGGTGTTGGTTGGTTATTTGGGCTTTCGGGCGCATCGACTGCGTTGGTCATACAGCGCCCATAACAATTTTAGACGTACAACTTAAGAGGATTCATGCGAACAGCAGTATGCGAGACTTCAAAAGACAGACAAATCACTTCAGTGCTACATGTCCACGAGGTGTGCAAATCGCTCCAACCCTTGAATCAGAGAGAAAGCGAAATAGCTGTCCCGAAGCCACAACGCGCAATTCAGCCCACAACATGCGACACAACAGCGAAACAGTGAAACGCAAGCAACATCAGCGAAACGGCCAAATGGAACGGTGAAACAGAAAGAGCAAGAGCAAGCAGACATCAGTGGAACAGTGAAACGGGAGTAACATCAGTGGAACAGTGAAACCGAAAGAGCAAGCACACGCAAACATCAGTGACACAGCTTAACATTAAGAGGAAGTGAAGATCAGTTGGAGCGACATGTCACGGTTCCGAGCGTAGTGTTCATGTCAGCGAGGTGTGAAAATCGCTCGAAATTTGACATTCGAGAGAAAGCGAAACAGCTGTCCTGAAGTTACAGCGCGTGAATGGTCACCCAGGATTTCACGGAGTGACAGCGGCTGCACGATTCCAAGAAGGCGTCTTCGAGCATCGGCGAATAGGGGGCAGGATAACAGAATATGACGTACTGACAGTGGTGCGTGGCATCGGGGGCACTTTGGCCTGTCCTCCCCACAGAGCAAGTAGTGGTGCGTTGGGTGGGTGTGCCCTAGCCTGAGGCGGCAGAGCACGACCTCGTCCCGCCTCGTCCCACGGTAAGACGAGGGCCATTCCCCAAGACATGGCTTGATCGCTCGCAGTTTATTTTCCTGCACTATGTCCCAGTTAGACTGCCATTTCTTAAAAATAAAGGTTGCAATAGAACGGTCATATTCCTTCGCGGGGAGCGGCATAGATCGTAAGTAGGGGGCTTGAGCTGCTCGCTTCGCAGCAGCATCCGCCGTCTCGTTCCCCACGATGCCGACATGGCTTGGGATCCAACAGAGGACAGTAGCCTTTCCGTCTTGAGCCAGCAGTCTAAGACGCCGTAAAACATCTTGCACAATGGGGTCAGGTGGATTAAACTGTCTTAGCGCCCAAAGACTGCTGAGGGAATCAGTAAAAATGACATGCGAGGTCTCCCGCCCTACTTCGATAAAGCTGAGGGCCTTCGTGATGGCAATCAGTTCCGATGTGTAGACGGTCGCATGTGGAGGTAGGGAAAAAGATCTTGACAGAGATCTAGAAACAAATGCACTGCCCACACCTGCATCAGTCTTAGATCCGTCTGTATATATCGGGGCATATCCCTCGAATGAGGCTATGTGTTCCAGGGCACGTGACAGACGGTCTTGTGGCGTAGCATCCTCCTTCCTCACCGAAGAAAGCGACATGTCTATTTTCGGAGCGGTCACTTGCCATGGTGGCGTCTGCGTAAAATTGGACTGCATGATTCCCTTCAGTAGATTCCCACTGTCCTCGAAGATCCTACGTATCCTAACGCAAAAGGGGATGGAATGCATAGTGCGTCCTCGACAGAATGATGCGATTAGGCGACGAGAGAAAACGTGCGAATATGTAGGATGGTCGGGAAACTGACGCAGCTTGCAAGCGTAGCGCATCCCGAGCATTTCACGTCTGAGCGAGAGTGGCGGTTCATGAACTTCAGCCAGAAGGCTTACAGAAGGCGAAGTGCGAAAAGCGCCAGTCACAATGCGGAGGGACAAGTGGTGTACAGTGTCCAGTTTGCGTTTGCTTGTTGTACACGCACTGTCATATACAAAACATGCATAGTTCAGTTTTGCTCGAATGGGGGAGCGATACAACAGCAGCATGGTTTTTCTATCTCCTCCATAGGACGTCCGTGCTACCATCTTCAGTAGGTTTACCGATGTGAAACACTTCTCCCGAAGTGCTTTGAAATGTTCCTTGTAAGTAAGACGGGTGTCAAAAATTACTCCTAAAAACCGGGCAGCGCGCCGAAAGGGGATGGGTTCCCCATACAGCTGGATAGATGGGTCTGCACAGTTTCGACGACGCCGACAAAAATGTATCCCAACGGTTTTTGCAACAGAGAACCGAAGCCCGTTCTCTGAGCTCCAATTTTCCAAGTGGGATACTGCTAGCTGCAACTGCCGGGCCATCGATGGTGCGCTGGATGTGCAGCACCAAATTGCAACATCATCCACGAAAAGTGACCTGCCAATCTGTCGTGGAAGGGACTCGCATATATCATTAATCATGATTGTAAAGAGTGCAACGCTTAGCACACTGCCCTGAGGTACTCCTTCCGTCTGTGGATATCTCTCCGATAGATGGTTTCCAATACGTACACGGAAAACTCGTCTCGACAAAAAGTTATGGAGGAAAAGACCCATGGAGCCACGGATTCCATACCTGAATGCCTTCATAAGAATGCCGCAGCGCCAAGTGGTGTCGTATGCTCCTTGGATATCAAAGAGCACTGCACCAACATGACGATTTTGGTGAAAGGCTGCTCGTACCACGGTGTCAATAGTTAAAAGATGGTCGACAGTACTGCGATTTTTCCTAAAACCACACTGTGCGTTATTTAAAATGTCGTGTCGTTCCAGAAACCATGTCAGACGCACATTAACCATCTTCTCCATCAGTTTGCAGAGTTATGATGTTAATGATATTGGTCGGTAGCTCGTCGGGTCTAAGCTATCCTTGCCGGGCTTTAAGATTGGGATCATAGTAGCTTCATGGCATGTTGATGGAAAGTCGCCTTTGACCCAGAGGGAGTTCAGGGTCTTCAACATAGTAGTAAGTGCACGTGATGGAATGTGTTTCAGCATGTCGTTATGTATTTGGTCGGGGCCTTCAGAAACGCTTCGAAGGGTTTTAATGGCAGAAAGCAACTCATCCATGGTGAATGGTTCATTATAGCATAACCTCTCACGGGTGGAAAAGTTCAATGGTTTTCTCTCACAGTCTGCTTTGCGGCGTGCGAATACATCATTTTCACAGTTGCACCGACATCGACTGGATATTGTGCGGGCCATCTCAATGGCCACGTCCACCGGGTGGGTGACGTCACGACCGCCGACCCGTAGTGCTGGCAGAGGGACAGAACTGAATTTGCCGGCGATTCGTTTGATCCTGGACCAGACTTGAGAGACGGGTGTGGTGCGATTCAGCGTGCTAACGTAATCCCTCCATGATGCACGCTTTGCCTCTCGGATAGTTCGCCGCGCGAAGGCCCTAGCCTGCTGGAAGACGATGAGGTTGGCCGTGCTACACGACTTGTCAAAAGCTCTGAATGCGCGGCGTCTTGCCCTGATTGCCTTACGACACTCCTCCGTCCACCACGGGACGGGTGTGCGACGAGGAGTGCCAGACGTAAGAGGAATGGAGTCAGCGGTGCTCTTGACCAGGACGTTCGTAAATTCCTCCACCGACACAGGTGTATTGTCAGGTGATATTGAAAAAATCTCCTCCAGTTGTTTTTCATATTTTGACCAGTCAGCCTTCCTAAAATTCCACCGGCGTGGTCGCCTCCCAAGTACAACGCCATCTTGCTAGTTTAACCACATTGGGAAATGGTCGCTGCCGAGAGGGTCGTCGGCGACGGTCCAGTTAAAAAGTTGGGTGAGCTGTGGACTGCATAGACTCAGGTCCAACGCCGAAGTACGGCCGGAGGGCAGGGTAAAATGGGTCGGGGTTCCGGTATTTAAAATGCATAACGATTCATCATGCATGAATGATTCTAGGAGCTGACCACGTGTATTTATGTCCTCACATCCCCATGCAGTGTGGTGGGCGTTGAAATCGCCTAGTATTAAGATTGGTGGGGGAAGCTCAGACATCAGGTGTCGTAGCTCATTGGATGGGAACCTAGAACCGGGCGGCAGATAAAGCGAGCAAATAGATATAACCCGATGGCTAAAATGGACTCTTGCTGCAACGGCTTGCAATTTGGCATGCAGCACTAATCTCCGCGCTGCGACGCCGTGGTGGACGGCCAGCAGCACACCACCGTGTGCAATTGTGTCGGATTGCATATCGTTTCGAAAAACAGAGTAGCATTTGAGGTTGTACAAGTAGTCCGGTGTCACCTTGGTTTCCTGCAGACATATGGCCGCCGGAGTGTTGCGATTTAAAAGAGCCTGCAGCTCCTCGATGCTGGTCCTCAAACCCCTGCAGTTCCACTGTAAAATGGACCGAGGCTGAACCATTTAAAACGAGTTAAAGTAGGTATGTAGAAATATCACAGTTACTATCATCACCGAACAATCGCATAAACCCATGGGTCCATCGTAAAAGCAATGAGTGCATGGGTTGACAGCGTGAAGCGTGTGTGAAATATGTTGTGTATATTTTAAAAAGGGGGTAAAATAGGCCATTTCACGACTAATTTAGCGGAGCCCACGAATTAGTCGGTGCGTCAGGGGGCACACCTGCACTCGGTCCGCGGGACTGGGTCCTAGAGCGGGACCTCGGCGATCCTTGGTCCGGTGGAGAGCCAGACGCCGGCAGGCCCCGCTTCTGGGAACCCAGTCGGGGGGTGGGGTGGGGGTGGGGGAGGGCCCATGCTGTAGGAAGCCGGTCCCTCCACTCGCCGCCTTGCCGACGGGGTGGCCGGCCTTTGGGGTGGAACCTTGTCAGCGCCTTGGCGGCTCCTCGCTCGGGCCTTCCCCATGTCAATGGGCCGCGCTCGCTTCGCTTCACGAGCTCGCCTTTCGGCTTCTTGATGAGTGAGCCTAGCATCGGATATTTGAAAAGGTCGGTCTGTACTACGAGACGGCGATGGAGGTGCAGAAGTAGAGGTTGAAAGGGAGGGCGAGGTCTGACTCGGAGGAAGCGCGGAGGGTTCAGGGAGGGAGGAGGTGGAAAGGAGGGATTTGGAGGTGGTGGCGGTACATGAAGGAGGTGAAGGGGGATTGGAGGAAGGAGGAGGCGGAGGATTCATGGTGGGTGGGTTGGGGCTGGGCTTGGGTGGAGGAGATCGAACGGGTCTCTTTGACAGGTGGACCTGTGTCCATTCCCCATCTCTAGATGTTGTTTTGGGTGAGGTCTCGGACGGCTCGTTGGCGGCCCCACTGGTGGTGGGTAGGGCTATGGTTTCCTCCGCAACGCTTTGGATTGGCCGCCCCTGCCTCACCGGAGACGCAAGAGGAGCGCCAAAGGCTCGAAGGAGGGCAGTCAACTGAACGATGAGATCAGAAACATTTTCGGGCTGTATGTGTTGCGGAGGTGTCGGACTATGGACTGGTGTATTTTTCAATTTCGAAGCGTAAGACGCTTTGGGATGTGATCGGTCATATAAGTCTCTTGCTCCCCGAAATGTTATTTTTTTGTGTGTGCTTGATCGCTATGATTTCTTTTTCCCTCAGGTAGGACGGGCAAGTTCGGTCAGAAGATGTGTGGTGGCTTCGTCCTCTCTCACTAGTCAAGGTATTTGTGTGGTGCAAACTAGCTTTGCCATCCCACAGATCCAACTGTAATAAGTCCAAAAAATGTCACTCAATTTTTGCGCACGACAGGCGCAAATCGGCCTGCCCTCTCCTGAATGCATCATCGACTCTTTGAAATTATTTTCCCATGTTTGCATGCCATTTTTGGCAACTTTCCATGAATGCTCTCCTGCGGTCGTGTTACTTTTCCCTCCGAATAAGAAGACGATCTTTTCACATCTTGTTTCAAACATGCTTTGTCCATGGTGCCCCTATGAGCCACAACTGCTTACGGATTGATAAAGAAAGCAAATTAATCGTCGATGAAAATTAGACAGAAAGAAGGCCCAAACCGACCAATAATCTGCCATATATGTCGAACTACGGTCTGCCGTACTCCTGACTGAACAACTGCATTGTGCACGCATCTCTCCGCCCCTCGTCTAAAAAAATGTGTATTATATATATATATATATGTATACATAAATTTATATACATACATATATATGTATATATATATTTATACATACATTTATATATATATATACATATATATATATACATATATATATATATATACATAGCGTGCATTTGTTTTCAAAACAAAACGACACAGAACTGCGGCGGCTGTATTCACGGATGACCACCAAGCAGCAAGCATCAAACACATTTGCCTCCATCGGTTTACCGCGTGCATTTTCCGTGATTGCACTGCGGAAGTGGGTGAGTTTCTCCGCGGCCATCGATCAGCATGAGCACATAGAACAAAAGTGGTGCACGCTAGTCAGACATCACAGAGCAGAGTTGTCACGGTGATTCACACACTTTCGGGATGCGTTGCACTGTTTCCAGAATCCCTTCCATGCACTTCGGTGATACTTGAACATCTCTTTATACGAACTTAACCTCGCAGAACGTAGTCCCGCGCAGATGAGAGTCCACTCTGAGTCGGATGACGTCAGCGTTTTCTACCTCTTGCGACACATGTGGTCCCACACGCAGCCGATACAAAAGCTGCAACAGACAGGCGTTGTTTAGCCAGGTCAGGTGTGTGTGTGGGGGGGGGGGGGAGCATGCTCTTCCAGCGAATGCCTCCACAAAGCTGCCAACTTTGGATCGCGGGATGCTGGTAGCTAGGATAGGTACGAGGTGGAATTTCGGGATCCATTCAGTGAATCCATGAGTACACTGTCTGGAGACAGTGTGCATTTGAAGCATGGGGTCGCCACCGGCTCTGGATAGAGTAGAAGAGCTTGCGTTTAGCTCGGCCCTTTCCATGCAACGTCATACACGTAATGCTTCATTTTGCGAAAATGTTCAGGGGGAGGAGGTAATTGTGCCCTTCCACCACGACGGCAACTCTCGTGGTGCAAATGCGTTGGTGCGACCGAATATGTAACTTCCGATTGCTTTTTCTTCGCATCTTCTGATGCGCACTTTATATTGGATGATACATGCTATTTGAAATGTGATACTACGGATTCAAGCCGGATGAAAACAGATAAAATTCCATAGTCCGGAATCATTGTAACATGATTACGGATGACAAACAAACAGACAACAAACTGATTGGAAAGAGGGGAGAGAGGGATGGAGAGACATATAGGGTAGAGAGGGGGAGATAGGGGAGAGGGGGTAGAGAGGGGAGAGGGGTAGATATGGGAGAGGGGGTAGATAGGGGAGAGGGGTAGATAGGGGAGAGGGGGTAGATAGGGGAGAAGGGGAGATAGTGGAGAGAGGAGAGAGAGGGGAATGAAGAGAGAGGGTGTGGAGTGATGGGAAAGAGAAGAAGAGGGGTAGGAAAGGGGAGTGAGGAACAGTGAGAGGAGAAAGGGAAGAGGGGAGAGGAGAGATAGTGGGAGATAGGAGAGGGGTATGGGCATAGGGAAAGAGAGGGGAGATAGAGGGGAGAGAGGCGAAATAGTGGGGAACTGAAGAATTGTGGGAGAGAAAGAGAGCAGAGAAGAGAAGGGTAGATAAGGGGGAGAGGGGTAAATAGAGGGCACGAGGAGGAGACAGGGGACAGGGGAGGAAAAGGAGAGAGGGAGAGAGAGAGAAAAAAAAGGAAAGAGAGAGAAAAGGAGTACGTGAAAGAGAGAAGAGAAAAGGGAAAAGGGGAGAGATAGTGATCGGGTGGGAGGGGAAAGTAATGGAGGGGTGCCATCGTTATGAATGCAAGCCAGTCAAATATTCCAACCTCAATTGTGGGTTTTTACTCACCACTTGAAGCTCGGAAATTATGGATAATGGTACTCACAAGTCTTCCTCGACTCTTTCAACACCGTCCATTTCTGAGCGGAGCATGTCTTCCGGTGACAGCGGCATCACCGCTGACTCAAGCCTTGATATCTGGCGAGAGATGGCGTGCTGCGATTCTGAAATCCGTGGGTGACCGGTTAACCGCTAGGTGGCGGATATGGACGTGCAGTGTATCACACTCCATGTGTATTTTGTATTGTGTGGGATCCCTCGAGCCTGGCAGGTCAGCTGCCTGATCAACTTTTGGAGTTTTAGCGGTGCACTTGCACTTGAGTTTGTTGGCCGGAGAAGCTGGATCGCACTTTCGCTACAGCCATAGTGACAGTAAATTCAGGTTATAGTCTAGAAGTTGGTTTAGCCGGCACAGGGGACGGAAACCTGGACAATCCCATGCTCATGCGGAGCAACATCGTATGGCTCATCCGCCCCAACCTAGACTCGTCCCGGGTAGCTTTCTCTCCACCAATGTGTTCTCTTTCGTCTCATGATCCCTTAATGTATCTGACCGAGGAGTTTGATGACATGCACCAACGTACATAGAGTCAACCACCTCCATTTTGTTTCCGCCCGGTTTCTGCCCTATTCTAGTCAGGTGCCTAGCCAAGAGGGCGGGGAACACTACTGGATCGCCATGTCGAGGACAGAAATGCCTACAGCGATTATCATGCCCGCCGATGTCATTGTTGTGCCCCTAAGAACGTCTAAGAGGCCTTAGGAAGGCCTACGGGGCTTTACGAGCGTGTACGGGCCCAGACGAATGCCTACGGGGCCTGATAAATACCTGGAAATCTTATACAATTTTACAGGCCTTTACGAGCACCTACAGGCCCATACGAACATCTAAGACTATTAACGAACATCTCCAGGCCTCTACGAACTCCACGCGTCCTTACGAGCGTCTACGGGTCCCTACTAAGGTTCACTGGTCCACACGAAATTGTTCGGATCCCTAAGAACGTCTACGAGATCTTAGGGACGTTCACGATCTCCTATGGACGTTCACTGGCTCCTACGAACGTCACGAGGACCACGATCGTTCTGAGCTGGCTCTTCGGAGCGCATCCCAAGCCCATGACTTAGTGACGTTTTTCATTGGGAAATATTGAATCACTTACTCCTCACCGAATACTGAATCTAAGTCCTTTCCAGTGTAGTTTTGATATCCTGCATCTAAATGCCTGCTTGGACGTTCTGCATTCCTTGTTTATAATAGTGTCATGTTTGCTTACAACTTGAGGTCGGAGGCGATCCGACGATCCGGGCACTCAATGAAGACTTAACAGAACTTCATTTGTCCAAGAAAAAAATAAGGTCCTTCCTCTACATAAAGTGGTCGAAATTCGGTGACCTCAGTATTTGCGAGGATAGCCCGAGCCGATCGAAAGAGTCCCACCTAGGCAGTTCCTAGCTACGTCTCTGATCTCAATCTTCTGTTTAAACGGGAGATCTAGGGATTGGTGCCATGCTCCTACAAAGTCCATTTTTCGAAGCTTTTCACTAGACTGGCATATTTACTAAATTAGGAAAAAAAAACATTTTTTTCTCGTATAATGTTGTCTTCAACAAACCCACCAAGTGGCAGCAGTTGAAATACGAAGTTTTTCGAAATCGGAGAAAAGTAACTTGAAATTGACCCCAAGCCGGTCGAAAAATCAGTCTAATGGATCCGACAGTGCCATATGCCTATTATATATTATCCACATCCTCTCCTCCATAGGCTTGACATGGTCAGCAGTGGCTGCATTTACCTCCACACACCAGACGCTAAACCCACATCAGGGCTATGTGGAATGATGCACCCGGAACGTCACGTGCATTGCCCGCTGATGGTCTTCCGAAGCCCACGTCGCGGCTGCCATGTACGATTCTCATCCGGTGACAGATCCAGCCTGTCCTGGTCTGGGCCGAATAGGATTCTGATTGCTTTCACCGTGCCAGCGCAGGCATTGATGGCGTGAAATGCAACGGCTGTGTTTATGCTGTATTGAAGATAGTTCTAGACAGAAAAGTTTTAGAACTTAGCATAACTCTTTTGGTATGCAAAACACAGCATTCCTTGCCAATGTGGGCCGAACATTTTTACCATCTTATTTTAGTTTCAATCATGGTAGGCAAGGAAATGGTTTCTTCTCACAATTAAATATGTTTCATAACGACTGTGTTGCAGTGAAGCAGAAGCGTTGATTTTGCAGTTGTCAGGGCGCCACCATGTTTCCTCCGCTGATGAGATTACGCTCGGGAGCACGGGGACACCGCCTTACAGTCCGTCGGGCGGCCTTGTCTAACTTTGCCGAAGCACTTTGTTGTTGACGCAGGTGCTATCCAGGGACCAACAAACCGAGTCCAAGTTCCCGCCACTGATAATTGTGTTTGCTGCTGGATGTGGCAAGCCCACAGCGATGGAGGAAGTTCAGCACGGGTAAAGGCTCCGCGTGGGTGCGATTGGACCCCTGCTCGAAGCAACTTTCACACACACACACACAGCCTGGGGCGATGTAGTGAACATGTGGCGTATGCTAGACATTCTGAACACAATGTATCGCGCCTCTCCCCCTTATTCCGAGCGGAGTCTTTCAGCAGTAGTAGTAGAGCGTGATTGTGTTCTAGAATGTCAGCCAGCAGCATGTCCAGAGCTCTGAATGCACTCAATATTTTCCGGATTAGGTGACTTGTGGAACTGGCCAATCATACCTTACCATTATTTATATCGAACCATTGAAGCAGTAACTTAGCATAATACCTCCCTAACTAGACCTCAGATCATTACGATAAAAAGTGACGAAAGAAATTGGTCTCTGCATCTCATCCCCGCACCAAGACCACTTTGATACTTTTTCTTACAGGAATCTTGGTCTAAAATTTCGCTTGACGTTAATCTCCAGCAATTTCCGAAAAGGGAAATTCCTGATTCATCACCATTTACTGTTGGACCGAAATCAGCCATCAATTACAAACCAGTCACACATTAGTTGTAAAACAACCACAGACCAGACTCAAATCAGTCACAAATCAGTCACAAACAAGCATAAATCAATCATTATGCTTCAGTGAGAAGCATTGAGTCCGCCTCTAAAATCATCGTCGAGCACTGCCGGTGCCCGACGATAAATGACAGTCGTTGAGACCAGCCCACTGACCCACGGACAGATCTTTCATTTCCTCAGTGAACGTCTCTCGTTAGTGCTGACACCATGCCACCCATAAAGTGGATCATCCATCTTACGATGATACGTGTCTCTCGTTAGCAGTGCCAGCGCGGCCCGGCGCTACGAACACTATATATATCCCAATACACCGACCATTTCCACGACCATTCTTGTGCTGCATGCGGGGGCTGATGCTAAAGCTCGATAGTTAGTAATTACGGTTTTAGGGAGCATCGACCTGATGCTAAGACTCGAGAAAGGTCAAAATTACTCGCGAGAAGTTCCGGAGACAATGTCATCGAGAGCTTCACGGGAGCCCATGCTCATTGGCCTCATTGGCGTCACAGGCTCGAATGTGAGGTGCGACACTCTCCGTGTTGGAGCACTCACTCAGAGTGACTGTAGCGTGCAACACTACCCGGGTTAGAACACACTCAGAGAGGCGGTGATGTGCAACACTACCCGGGTTAGAAAACTCACTCAGAGAGGCGGTGACGTGCATTGCTAGCCGGGTTAGAACACTCACTCAGAGAGGCGGTGACGTGCAATACTACCCGGGTTAGGGCACTCACTCAGAGAGGCGGTGACGTGCAATACTAGCCGGGTTATGGCACTCACTCAGAGAGGCGGTGACGTGCAACACTAGCCGGGTTAGGGCACTCACTCAGAGAGGCGGTGATGTGCAACACTAGCCGGGTTAGGGCACTCACTCAGAGAGGCGGTGACGTGCAACACTAGCCGGGTTAGAGCACTCACTCAGAGAGGCGGTGACGTGCAATACTAGCCGGGTTATGGCACTCACTCAGAGAGGCGGTGACGTGCAACACTAGCCGGGTTAGGGCACTCACTCAGAGGGGCGGTGATGTGCAACACTAGCCGGGTTAGGGCACTCACTCAGAGAGGCGGTGACGTGCAACACTAGCCGGGTTAGGGCACTCACTCAGAGAGGCGGTGACGTGCAATACTAGCCGGGTTAGGGCACTCACTCAGAGAGGCGGTGACGTGCAATACTAGCCGGGTTAGAACACTCACTCAGAGAGGCGGTGACGTGCAATACTAGCCGGGTTAGGGCACTCACTCAGAGAGGCGGTGATGTGCAATACTAGCCGGGTTAGGGCACTCACTCAGAGAGGCGGTGACGTGCAACACTAGCCGGGTTATGGCACTCACTCAGAGAGGCGGTGACGTGCAGCACACTCAGCGGTGAGCTCGCCTCGGCCACAGCCAGCAGCAGCAGCAGACAGGTCACACCGACGGCGACTCTCATGACGTGACGTGGCGTGACGTGGCGTGACGTGACGGCTCGACACTGTGCGGCGGGCTGGCGTCGGCGCGCGACTACAGTTGGAGGGAAGCCGTCGGCAGCAGGTCAGCAGGTAATGGCCCACAGCCGGTCACTGATGAGACGCCCGCTGCCTGCTCTTTGGACCGGCTGTCTAACACGTGCGTCATTAGCCGGCATTTGTCAGGTGCGTGCGCCAGCTAGGAAAACGGCCGCGCCTGGTTGCTCAGAATAGATTATAGAGTCAGTGCTGTAGAGTCAGGACTAGGGTGACCTTTAACGTGACCGGGACTCGTCACGTTATAGAGTCAGCGTTGTAGAGTCAGGACGAAAGCGGCCTGTGAGTCAGGACTAGAGTGACCTGTAACGTGGCCGGGACTCGCAGCGTTGTAGAGTCAGGACGAGAGCGGCCTGTGAGTCAGGACTAGGGCGACCTCTAACGTGGCCGGGACTCGTCGCGTTATAGAGTCAGCGCTGTAGAGTCAAGACTAGGGTAACCTGTAACGTGGCCGGGACTCGCAGCGTTGTAAAGTCAGGACGAGAGTGACCTGTGAGTCAGGACTAGGGTGACCTGTAACGTGGCCGGGACTCGCAGCGATGTAGAGTCAGGACGACATTGACCTGTGAGTCAGGACTAGGGTGACCTGTAACGTGGCCGGGACTCGCAGCGTTGTAGAGTCAGGACAGGAGGGGCCTATGATATGACCCGGACTTGCCGTGCTGTAAAGTCAAGGTGACCTGTGGCAGGGTGACCTGTGACATGGCCCGGACTTGCTGGCGCTGTAACGCCAATCAACATATTTTGTGTATTCTATAACTTGAATATTGTCATTTTTAATGTTATGTGATTCAATGCAAACCTCAACTTTGAAAATGTAATACTTAGAAATGATGTGCGCCGAAACAGATACAAAACCGTAATAATTGTGTTTAAACTGCACTGAAAAACAACTACAATACGATGCGACATAAACATGCATATGTTTGAGAGTTATCGTATAAAGCACAACTCACACAGACAAACCACAGTTTCGGGTGTAATCACATGCAGCTGCACTTAGCACAACAGTTTCACTTATTAACTACTTGACGATCTACAAGGTGAATACTTAATACATTTTGCCTGCACAACTCGCATAGAAATGCCAACTTGTGCAATTTCACGCATTTCGGGCCATAACGCCCGGCCACCACCAGGCTTACGTCAGTACACGAATGTTACACACAGCAGGAACCAATTTATTCGGGGACTCTCGTGTGGGCGTGACTTACACAGATTACAGCCCATCCTTTCAATGTGTGAACCGTATACTACTTCTGCACACGGCAAGCAGATCATTCCATATTTCGGACGAAGCGTTTGCATGGTGCCACTGGCATCTCTGGACGGGAACACATAAGGTTGCTGTGAGCGGCAAGTATTTGACGTGGATATCGTCACCGTAAGGCACGCTTGAGAGCAGACTCCGGGCACTCTGCTCTTTGTGCTTTGTCAATGACATGCCAGCATCTGGGCAGACAAACTGTCTGATGGTTGCCGACGTTGTGAAGGTGTACTGTCGACGAAAGACGACAATCGCACTAACGCCACTTGTCTGCAGCATGTGCTTGGTCACGTGCGTTGGCGGTCTTCGTCGTAGGGCTTAGAACTGTGCCGAGCCAAGTGCAGTGTGGGTTTACGTGTGTGTGTATGTGTGTGAGTTTTGCCAGCCTGCCACCGTGTGGTGATATCGGCTGGTTCCGGTTGTGAGAAGATGTGTAAGAGAGTGAGTAGCGTAGGGTAGGAGGATCAATCCGAGGTGGAGGTTTAGTAGAGTAGTCGAGCAGTGGTGAAGTAGCGTTGAGATGGTCTTGAAGAGTAGAGCTGAGGTAGTCCTGATCGATCGATGGTGTAGAGCTGGTGCAGTAGAGTTATTTGAGAGCCGGAGATGATGAAGTCGAGAGAGAGAGAGTTAGTCCGGACGGCGCCATATTGGGGTATGGGGTGTAGTGGGGGGGGGGGGGGGGGGGGGGTCGGGTCATCGCCAGAAATGAACATTGCAAGAACATGAATATATATTTATCTCTTTTTTTCTTTTCTTTTTGTAACGTATCTTTTTCTTTTTTCCCCATTTTCCTGGTTTTGTTCATTTTCTCTTTCCTTTTTTAAACATATCTTTTCCTTTTTTTCTCTCTTTTTCCTTTTTTTCACAATTCTTCCATAATGCGTATAGTTTTCAGAAAGCGAAGAGGTGTTCGTGTAATGCTGGATGGTCGTCGTTGAGGAGCGTGGTGAGGTTCAGTGGGATGTTGTTCATGGTGCAATAGTTTGTGATATGTTGTCTTTGGTTGTTGTATTTGGTGCAGTATATGCGCATGTGTTTAACTGTGAGTGTGTGGTGGCAGGTAGTGCATTGTGGTCGTGGTTGATTGAGTAGGAGGTATGAGTGTGTGAGTGCAGTGTGTCCTATGCGTAGTCGTGTTAGTGTCCGTTCTCCTAGTCTGGTGTTTTGATTGATGGAGTGCCAGTGTTCGTGTTTGGGGTGTATTTCGTGTAGCTGTGTTGTTACTGTGTCCCATGTTTGTTGTATGTGTTTGTTGATGGCCTATCGTATTGTGGGATAGTAGTCGGATTGTGAATAGGGGCATTGTGTGGTTTGTTGGAGTGTTGTGGCTATGTTTGCTTCTGTGTCTGCGTGTTCGTTGCCGTGTATGTTTGTGTGACTTGGGATCGAGAGAAGTGTTGGCCGTTGTGGTATGGTGAGTTGTTTGTGGATGCGTAGTATTTTGGGTATGAGGGGGTGATTGTATTTGGTGTGGGGTGTTATGCTCTGCAGTGCTGATTTTGCGTCTGTGGCTATGATGTTGTGTTCAATTTTGGTGTTGTAGATGGTGCAGTATGCCGAGAAGATTGCGAATAATTATGCTGCGTATGTGGATGCTGTGTCGTGCAGACGGGCGCGTAGGATGACCCGCGGCGGCGCTGCCTTGGTGTACAGCACCGCCGCTGCGCCCGTCTGCTGTGTATGTGATTTGGAGCCGTCTGTATATATGATGTTGTAGTTGACGTGCTGTTCTGTGAATTGTAGGAATAGTTGTTGTATTTCTGCGTGTGTGTATGTGTCTTTTGGCTTGTCAATGAGGAAGTGTGTGTTGGGTGTCAGCTGTTTCCACCATGCGATGGGTTGTGGGTGTGGTGTTGCCGTTGGGAGTGTTATGTCTAGTGTGTTAGCGTGTCGGTGTGGGTTTACCTTAACACTGCGACGCCCACCGACAACTGCGACTCAATAGTTTACTGCATGTATATCTTGCATCGAGCAAAAGCTATCTTGAGGTGGGGGTCAAGGTGACCATTGTATTTTGAAGCAAACAATTACGTACACTGGGAAGATTAATTAACCATGGGTAGCTCTACCGGGTGGGGACCCGTGCCAGTAGAACGGGAGGAATATGCAGGCGTCTGGTTATCCTGTGCTTCGTGCTGATAACGGAAGGTCGTCGGTCAAAGGAGCAGACAAGGAGATATGTGTCGTGTATTGTGCATGTTTCAGAACACGACACTTAGCAAGGCTCTGGCTGCCAAAAACAGAAGTGACCTCAAGGAAATTATGAGTTGGGCATCAAGATTCCAGCATCATCAGAAATGCCACCGCACTTTCCAGATCGGTAGTCGATGCTGTTGAACGAAGACCTCTCTAGAATCGGTGTTAAAATCCACCTACGGCGATAGCATACCGAGTGTCCCAATCGATCTGAATAAATGCTTGACAGTTCTAACAAGGATTACTCCCCTGTTCAGCGGAAAACGGTGGATACCCATACTGGGCACGCCTCTGCTCGACCCAAATATATCGGGCACCTCTACCAGATACACTACTCATGGAGGTGCGCATATCGAGCATCTCCATTAGACGTGTTTCCCCTTAGCTAAAGAATGTCGAATAGTTAGTTAGTTATTTGGGCTTTAGGGCGCATCGACCATGTCGAATAGTTCTGACAGGCGAACGTCTGACAGGCGAACATGTCCTACACCACCAACATGCAAGCATATGCAGAATACAAACGGCCTGGGTCAGGGTAGACTGAAACTCTGTATGCTGGGATAGCTCTCAAGATTTCGATGAAGAGGCAGTCCCCGGGTCCCGTCAGTGTCCCTTACAATACCGAGGCGTTCCGTAGCATCATAATGAAGGGGTGCCTCTCCGCACTCAGATGAGATGGTATCGCATCATGGACGACATGTTGTCGATTCTGAGTGATGCCTTGACTGTTATGTCGTCTTAAAACGTCAACCGCGCTTCGGACTGCCACCGGGCGGACCGGCGCCGACATTGGGGGGTCTGTGCCGACACTGGCGGGCGGGAACCGACATTGACGGTGCCGACACTGGCGACCGGCGCCGACACTGGCGGGCCGGCACCGACATGGCAGACCGGCACCGACACTGGCGGACCGGCACCGACATGGCGGACCGGCACCGACACTGACGGTGCCGACACTGGCGGCCGACGCCGACACTGGCGGGCCGGCACTAGCGGGCGGCGCCGACACTGGCGGGCCGGCGCCGACACTGTCGGGCCGACGCCGACACTGGCCGGTGCTACGTGAACCTCTCCAGGTCCTCAGCCGAAGGCGGCGTCGGCTGCAGCAGGTACGGCGTGACGGACGCGATGCGCGTCGCGTGGGCACGCTCCGTCACGGGCCCCAGGAACTTGAGCGCGCGGAACTTGCGCTCGCGCGGCACGTCTATGGGGTCCAGGTTGTCGTCGAACAGCGAGCGCGGGTGGCCGAGGATGCCGATGGCGCCGCGGTCGGCCACGTGGCGACCGTCAGGTCGCCTGTTGGGGTCCTCGCTGAGCAGCAGGTTGACCAGTGCGGACCGGTTGTTGAGCAGGCCGTAAATGGGCTTGGGTGGCATCGGCGGACAGTCGTACACACCGAACACCCGCTCCATCGCCACGCACATGGCCAGGTAGTTCTGTTCGCCCATGTGCTCGACACTGTCCGGCTCGGTGGACGACGGAGCGGTCGGCTTTCGGCGGGAGCGCGGCGGCGCCATGCCGATGATGGCGTTGCGGCGGCGCCGGCGGCCGTAGGTGCGTGCCGAGCCCTCGCGACGAGCCGGGTCGAAGTACAGCGTGCGGAACACTCGACCCAGCTCGCGGACAATCACGATGACCGCCGGTCGGGCGAACGTGATCCAGACCACCTGTGTGGTGAAGGCGTACAGCGCCTCCCAGAACTGCTTGTCGGCGGACGTGGCGGAGATTGTGCCGAACGCGCCGCCGTCGGTGTGGTGGAACGGTACGTCGCGGCCCAGGATGAACTTGGCGTAGCAGCGCGCGGCCTCCAGCTGACACTCCTGCATGCGCTGCTGACGTGCCGCGAGCCCGGCCGTGTCGAACACCAGACAGTTGTTCAGTTCGGCCAACTCGAGCAGCCTGCGGTCCTGGAAGTAGTGGTGGAAGTGTTCGACAATGCTCAGCAGGAACCGGTCGATGTCGGGGATGTTGGAGAAGCGCCGGCGACCGTACGCCGTGGGGAAGAACTGACCGACTGCGGCCTCGGCCACCTCCTTGACGTCCGCGAGCGTCACGGTTGTCGTCAGCGTGCTACCGCTCGGGTCGCGGTCCTGCACCTTGGAGCGCGCACGCGCGAAGATGCCGCGTCCGTTCTCGACATGCGCCCACGTCGCCTCGTTCGGATATTTGGTGTGCCGGCGTCCGAACAGTCCCACCTGCCGCTTCACGTCGTGCTCGCTGAGCGACGACACGTAGAACTCCTCGACGGGGTTGTGCGGCTCGCTCTCCCAGTGCAGCGTGGCGAGCTTGCAGTCCCAGAGCCAGCGGCTGTGCGCCGGCTTGGCGGCGTGCATGTGCGCCGGCAGGCGCGGCTCCGTCTCGCCGCGGAGCGTCAGGTGCCGCTGCTGGTGAGCCAGCCAGCGCCAGCGCGCGGCGGCGCCCGCCGCCCGGAAGCAGAACCGCAGCTCCTCGGCCGCGGCGCGGTGTCCAGCCACCCTGCGCAGCCGACGGCGACTGCTGGACGTATGGCCGGGCCGCAACTCGACGTCGCACCCCGCCGGCTGACCACCGACCGGCCGGCGCGACCTCGCCGCCTCGCCGAACGTCGCCGAGCCGCAGGCCGTGCCGAGCGAGCCGCCGTGCAGCTGCGGCGTGTCCGACCCGCTCGTGCCGACGGACACGGCCGGTCCGCCCGGGCGGCCGGCGCCGGCACCGCCGCTTCCGACGGCAGCCGGCCTGTCCACTCTCGCTGCGCCCCGCGGCTCCGGCGGCGGCCGCTCAGGCACCTCGGCCGCCGTCTGCCCGGCTGGCGCCGTCCGCACAGGCTCGGCGGAGCTCGACACTGGGACGACGCCAGCGCGGTCACCGCTTGCGTGTGTATCCGATGGTGTGCCTTCTAGAACGTTCATCGATTGCTGTCTCATCTGCAGCTTACTGGTCACGATGCTCTTTCGCTTAATTTCTTTCTTAACTGCATTCTTGAAGCTGATCTCGGATGCTGATGGATTCGAAATGGCCATTTTCACTGAATTTTGCTTCCACTGGGATCCATTGTAATAAGGAAACGAATGTGTTCTACTTCGGTGCTAGACATCCAGTTATATCCCGTTAATTGAAAAATATTCGTTTAGTTGTTCGTTCGCTGCATAACAGGTAGTGTCAGCATATTAATTCGAGTATGTCGAGTGTTCACGGCAAAGTGATGAATTGATGATGATGGCATATTAAGATATAAACAAAAAAACAAATTCCGTGCATATATTTTCAGGGAACTTACAGGCCACGTGCCACTTCCATTCAGTACAAGGGAAGTCCCAGGAAGGTCAAGGGAACGCCGCAATGTTGCTTGCACACTGAGGAAGGAAATTTGCTTTGGCAAGGCGATACTAAATAATAACTAAGACCGGTATCTCATGCAATGCCAAACTGGTACAAATATCTCAGCGTGTGAAGTAAGCCGCTCATAGTTTTTCCTCAGTACATTTGCTCAATTCAGATAATGCGAGGGCATGCAATTCATGGGTTCAGCATTGTATTCACTAATATATTACTCCATTTGGTGCTCCTGACTGCGTGAGCGTCATATACCAGGATTATTACCTGCGGCCATTTGCTTCCAACCATGTACTGAAAGCACATGCAGCAGAAAATTAACAAAATCCTTCTTTTTTCTTTTAGCTTTCCTCGCTCATGTGCTTAGAACAAATTCATTAAAAATCTTTGAACACGAATATTCTTTCCGCTCTGATGATGATCTGATGATCTGATGACTTCCAATGCCGCAGTTGTATGGCAACCAGGGGTATTTTCAAATATATTTCCCTGACCAGGAAGCCCAGGCTAAGACCTACAGGTTCTTCCAGAGCTACAGACCTGCAGGTGGCGGGGCATATCCCGGATGTCCTCTGCTCCGCTTGAACCCGCCGCTGTTCGTCGTGACGGCGAAAAGGCTGCCATATTGTTCCAATTAGCTGCCATACGTATTGGCACGTCAACCCTGAACGCCGGGAGCATACGCGATCTGCAAATAACATTCGACTATGTCGCTGCCTTTCAGGTTCACAATCAGTCGCCATAGGTCGAAGCTCATACGAATGACCATGGCTCAACGTTGTTCCCTATTTTTTTGCGCCCTCTCGGAACGCTTTCGTTTAGTTATCTTCGTGTAGAAACCGCAGGCGCATACCAAAACAACAGTCGCAGCAATACGTTTATTCAGTGGCTCACCCAAAAGACGTTGGCACACATTGACACGCACTTTGATGCCTTAATCACGTGATTTACCCGAAGCCAAACAGCTTTACGAGTACCGCTCTGTGCTTAGTTCCACGATACTCAGAAATGTGTGCCTTGTAGGAGCAAAGGCGCATCCAACAGAGGAGGAGGAAACTCAATATATTCTGACAATTAAAAGGTGGAGCAGCATGATATTTGTGTACATCTTGCCACTCTAGCTCTCTAAGGACAAGAGGTTGTCTTGGCATAGCTCTCCAAGGCATCAGTAAAACAATATCCCACATACCTCACCAATATTAATTTGCCTATTTTTTTTTCATTTTCGCAAACATCGTGTTAGGATTTTTATTACATTGTTTTTGTTTCTATCGCAGCTATCTTGAGTGTGTCCCTGTATGTTGGTAAATCTAGAGATTGCACGCGGAAAAATATCGAGCTGACCTTTGCGGAGATAAAGCACACACATATACGCAAATGATCACACAGAAAGAGTACAACATGTGCACACATGTACAAATATGCACATATATGTATGTGTATATGTATATATATATATATGAGTGCCTGTATGTGCGTGCGTGTGTGCGTGTATATACATATATGCATCCGCAAATAGCCAAACGACTCACCAATATGACAATTTAATCACATCAAACAACGGAAAATGTCGCATAACTGCGACAGCCGGGAGTGTTGCAGCATGCACGGACATTGTGCATTCACTCTCCGTCGAGACACTATCGTCGCCCCTACCGGGAGTCGGGCCAAACTCGGCGCGGTGGGTAAATCGACCCAAGGAGCAGCAGCATGTATTTCCTACTCGTGAATCATGCAATGCATTTAGTGGCGTTTTAATGTGTACATCGCATTCATGAATCAGTGCATCCGGTACCAAAATAAGCTAGCTCTTGTTCTAGGTCACGCTCTGACCATTGCCATGAGTGTGGAACGAAGGAAATAGATGACGCTCGGGACGATTATCCAGCATTTTTATGGTGGCTTGAAATGGTAAAGTTGATGAAATAAATAAGACAATAAGTGTGTTGCATGAAAATCCATGTAAGCCGCAGAGTAACAACTACATAGTTGTCATTGCCGAAAAGCACAGAAGTTCAGTGCAGACACATGCCTCAGAGATATTGCTACGTCTTATGATCTTCGTAGCTAAATGATTGGAAGTAATAGTTGAGCCTACTACTTGATGTGTTGAATGAATATCATTACCGGCACAAGCTGTAAACATCGAGAGCTAACGTGAGCAACAGGAGGTAGATCAAACTAGTGTGATGCTTGAGAGGCTAGTGCTGCTTATTTTCTGCAACGCAGACATATGCAACGACGTCTTCGTATCCGTTGTGCCCTTGATCAACAATGTCTTCGTATACCACCCATGCCCTTCACCTCGATCAGCGGCGTCTTCGCATCCTCCGTGCCCTGCATCTCGATCGTCTTCTCTTAGTATTTTCGCTCGTGAATCTCCTGCATAGCCATAATATTGCATGGGCTTTGTCCGCTTCAATCCTATGCGTCTCGATCGACTTCTACTGACATTTTCACGCCAGCGTGCCTGCATCTTGATGAACTTCTTTTGATACTTTACCGACAATGTATTCGCGCCTCGATCATATTTTCTTGATATTTGCCCGCCAACGTCGTTGCGTCTCGATCGTCTTCTATTGTGATTTCGCCGGGAACGTCTCTTGCATATCGATCACTTTCTCTGGGTACGAATCCGCTTCCGCCTCGCACACATTGATCATCTTCTTTGGGCATTTTCCCGATTCGGTGTTATAGTCTCAGTAGTTGTTTGAATATATTCAGCATGTGCTCACCTCATGCCAGTGATTTTCTTTCCTCCAGAGTATCCGTTTCCATGAGCTAGGTTTTACATTTGTAGACGAGTGGAGCAGGTTTTATGCATCGTGGGACCTCTATCAGAGGGATGGCCTGCACTTCTCTGAGAAGGGGATCCATGTGTTAGGCAAAGTGTACGAGCATGTCATTAAAAGAAACTAGGAAATGGGGTGGGGAGGGATGAAATTGCATTGCCAACACATAAATATTCCAATAGTGTCCGCCAAGGCAATAGAACCTCAAAGTCTGCAACTAGGGACAGCAGCAGTTCAAGGGGACAGAGTGATAGTTCATATAGTGATAAAAGAACTCAGTATGAAAAAGCCAAAGGTGGTTATGGAGCATATGTTAAGTGTATGATGTTTAATGCTCAGAGCATCCGTTCCAAATTTGATGAGTTCAAGTGTTATGTTGCTGAGGAGGAACCAGATTTTGTTTGCATTACGGAGGCATGCGTCAGTGAAGGGTATTTTGGAGATAACTTACAGGACTATGAGATCCAGGGATACAATATGTTTTCATGAAATAGGGGTCCAGCAATGATAAGGGGTGGTGTAATGCTCTATATGACTAGCTTATTCAGTTCTCAAAAAGTAGCAGATGGGGATAAAAATGTGTCTGTGGAGTCCATTTGGCTTGATGGCACTGTGGGAAAAGGCAACAGCAATACTCTTAGGATAGGAACTTTCTACCGATCAGGAACCCTGCCACATTCTCAGCAACTGGAGCTTGACAAGGTGATTTGTGAGGAAATCAGTAGAAACTTTCAGAGGAAGTGCCTTATTCTTGGTGACTTTAATCTAAAAGGTTATGAAAATGCTGGTGTTGGCTCCCCATCATGCAAAATGTTTAGGAAATGCCTTGAAGAGGACCTGTTCTAACACCACTTTGTATCGGAACCTACCAGGCATGGTTCATTCTTGAACCTTGTATTCTCGGATTTAAGTGACTTGGTTCAAGACTTGACTGTAGGCGAAACTCTGGGAAGAAGTGACCATAACATAGTTAGATTCAAGGCACATGTAGGGGAAATTATGAAGGATAATTTGGTAAAGGTTCAAAATTTCAACAGAGCAGACTTTGACGGCATGAGACCGGCTTTAAGTGCCATCAGATGGGAAGAAGAATTGTCCAATTTAAATGCCTGTGAAATGTGGGAAAAGTTCAAATCTTACTTGAAGGAAATTCAGATTAGACATGTCTCCCAAAAGCAAAGACGCAAAAGAAGGGTAGGAAAGCCAGCATGGCTTACACCAGACTTGATAAAAGCAATTAAGGCTAAGAAAACTGCATTTAGAGTCTTTAAAGAAGCCTCAAATGTCGTTAATTTAAAGGCGTATCGAAAAGCTAGAGACACTGTGAAGCAAAAAACCGGATCAGCAAAGCGAGCAAAAGAACTGGATTTAGCTAGAAATTGTAATGGGGACAGTAAAAAGTTCTTTAGTTTCTACAAGCTGAGTAAAGTTTCTAGCACAATTGGTCCACTGGAAGTAAACGGGACTACATTGGGTGAGGATAGTGAGATGGTTGAGGAGCTGAACAAACAGTTTAAATCAGTGTTTACATTGGAAGATATGACCAATTTTCCGACCGTACACCATAATTCAGTGACATGGGATCTGACAAATGATGTTGATTTCATTGATAGTGATGTTGTTTACAATCATATCAGGAAAACAAAGCCAAACAAGGCACCAGGACCTGATGAAATTTATGCTAGTGTGGTGCGGGAAACTGAAAAGGAACTGGCATTTCCACTTAGTATAATATCTTGTAGATCAGTTTCACAAAATGAAATTCCAACCGATTGGAAAAGGGCAAATGTAGTACTTATTTTCAAGAAAGGAGAAAGAGGGAAAGTTGAAAAATATAGGCCAGTAAATCTCACATCCCTAGTCTGCAAGGTACTTGAATCAATTATCAAGGATAGAATAGTTAGTTATCTGGAAGGAGGCAGATTGATTCAAGATACTCAACATGGGTTTAGAAAAGGACGATCGTGTCTCAGAAACCTCTTGGACTTTTTGAACTTCGCCATAGAACAGTTTGATCAGGGAAATCAGGTTGATGTAGCATATCTTGACTTTAGTAAGGCCTTTGACAATGTACCCCATAAACGGTTAATGATACAGCTTCACTACCATGGTATTGCAGGTAACATCTTAAAATGGATAGAGCTGTGACTTTCAGATAGACAACAAAGAGTGATGCTAAATGGTACAAAGTCATCATGGCAAAATGTTCTTAGTGGGGTCCCCCAGGGGTCAGTACTGGGACCACTACTGTTCATTATATTTGTAATTAACATTGAAAGTGGCCTAAGCAGTAAAATTTTGGAATTTGCGGATGATTTGAAGGCCTTTAGGGCAATAGCAGGTCAAGATGAGCATATCTCGCTGCAAAAATACTTAGACGAACTTGTGAAGTGGTCCAAAGAATGGCAAATGAAATTTAATTTTCATAAGTGCAAAATCATGCATGTAGGTGAGCAGCATATGAAGGCTCGATACTTGATGGGTGGCCAAGTGCTATCAGTGACTGAACAGGAGAAGGATTTAGGTGTTATTCTAAACACAAAACTGGGGGCATCAGAAAAGACCAAGGAAGCCAGGAAGAAGGCACTGAGAATGCTCGGGGCAATAAATAGGAATGTATCATACAGAAGTGAGGAAGTGATTAGGAAGCTTTACTGTGCATACGTCAGGCCACATTTGGAATACTGCATCCAAGCTTGGTCTTCTAGCTATGAAAAAGATTGTTGGCTTTCAGAGAGAGTACAAAAGAGGGCTACAAAAATGGTAAATGGCATAAGCAACCTGGCATATGAGGAAAGATTTAAGAAATTGAATATGTTTTCACTTAGATATAGAAGGCTGAGAGGAGATCTCATCGAGGTCTTTAAATTTGTCCATGGTCTGGAGAGGGGATACCTTGGGGAAATGTTTGAATTGAACAGAAATGATGCAATTAAGGGTCATAAATCCAAAATTAAAGTTAACCACAGCAGAACAAGGTTAAGGCAAACTTTCTTCACCAACAGGGTAGTGGAACACTGGAACCAGCTGCCAGAAAACATTGTCGGTAGCAGCACATTGAACGTCTTTAGAAACAGCATAGACACTCATTATAGGAATGGGGGGCTTGCTTTTCAGTACTACAGGGAGGGCTGATTGACGGATTTGGTGGGCAACTGGTTCAGTGTACAGAGTGCAACCAAGAAGGTCCCTTGTGGCTCATCGTTGCACTAATCTTTTATGTCTTTATGTCTTTATGTCTTTATGTCTTATGCATCTAGCATGATGCAGAATATCTAGCATCTAGCATCATATCTAGCATCTGACATCTCTGTTTTGTATGCTGGCATTTCAAAAGCGTAGACGGGCATCACCCGTGGCAAGTTTTCGCTTCCGTTTGGTGCGCATCATGCGTATTCTGTTCAATTTCTGCCAGCATGTCTCTCCGGGCACTCTTCAGTCCGCTCTCGTGAGCTTTCGTGTATCCCGTGCGCTGCATATTGCCGATCGATTATGGCATGTATCTCAGCTTCCGTTACATGCAACTCGATTGTCCTCTCAAGGCATATTTCTGCTCGCTTCTCCAAATTTTCGATCGTCTTCTCCGGGAATATTTCTGCTCCCGTCTCCCGCTTTTCGATCGTACTTACGATACATATTTTTGTCCGCGTCTCCCACTTTTCGATCGTCCTTTCGAAACATATTTCTGCTCTCGTCTATAACTTTATCGCCAATTGCAGACATATTTCTTCTCCCGTCTTCCACTTTCCGATAGTCCTCTCAAGACATATTTCTGTCTCTGTTTTCCACCTTTAGATCGTCCCCTCGGGGCATATTTTTGCTCTTTCTGCTCCTGACTACAACTTTCCGATCGTCCTTTACAAACATATTTCTTCTTCTGTCTCCCACTTCCCGATCGTCGTCTCAAGGAATATTTCTGGTTCCGTCTCCCACTTTTAGATCGTCCTCTCAATGCATACTTCTGCTCCCGACTCCTATATTTTGACTTTCGATTACTCTATCTCATTCGTCGACTATTGGTAATGCAATTCCGGCGTTTCCAACAACTTGTTTTTCTAATGACATACCTCCTCTTCCATCCTTCCTTTGTATTTCCACACGGGCGTGTCCCGTCTCGCACCGATCTCACGGAGGTTCGCCACTTTCGCCACTCGCGTTGTTCGCGTCTCGTTGTTCGACGACCTTGCTTTCCCGTCTTCTATCAATTGATGTCTTACAGAAACTGTAATTGCCGATTCTCTTCGTCGTGATCGAGAAACCTGTGCCGTACTGCCACCGAATTCCACGGCTGCTGCGGGGAACTACGTACATATCTTGGAAAAAAGATACCGTGCTCAGTATTGGATGGATGTGGAAAAAAAAGATACCGTATTGGATGGCAATCGCTGAAGCATGACTCGTCGGCCGCCGAAATATGGACCGTAAGTAACACAACACCACCGGGGAGAGAGAAAGAATAAATGTCGATAAATAGTAGACGAAGGCGGGGAAGTGCATTATCTTAAAGTGTGTGTCTTATGCTCTTGGCCGATAGCATTGCTCCATACAATACCGGTGTGGCATATTTCAATGATGTATCCATTGAATCCAAATCAAATGTGCCTAGAACTAGATCTAGATTAGACGTATCATAGATCTTTAAGCGGATGAGGAAGCAGGTTGTGCACGCATTCAAAAACACGAAAATAATATCCTGTGTCTTGTGTCTGTCTCTCTGGGAATCTGAAGTGTCTATGTGTGTGTCGAGTTCATGTCTACCTCTGAGGACCTGACGTCTCTCTGTAGGGTAGTGTCCATCTACCTCTGGGAATCTGACATCTCTATATAGGTGTCGAGTCTGTGTATGCCTCTGGGGATCTGACGCCTCTCTGGGGTGTCGTGTCTGTGTCTACCTTTGGGGACATTACATCTGTGTGTGTGTGTCGTGCCTGTCTCAATCGTTCTATTGATCTGGTGACCCTGTGTGTGTCGCGTCTGTGATCCAGTCCCTCTGGAGATGGACATGTTGATGCAGATGTCCTGACTGTGTCTCGGGCCCTGTGTGGATACCACGTCTCCGAAGTAGTCTGAGCGCATCAGCATCAGTGCTGACATCACATGAAATCGACACCTACGGTGGATTAATTGGATCGCCACGAAGGCTGCGCCTTCGGCCTTGCAGATCATCGGGCAGTACGGGACCAGTTCGTATTTGATGCTCCGGATACGGCTACCTGCCCCCAACGGCTTAAACTTCCACGCGTGTTTCACCACCTTGCGAAGCAGGAACGTTGATTTTAACGGCCGAGAGGATCCTGTAATGTTGTAATGCCATCAGACGGTTGTCGGCGTGGTTCTTTGGTTCGCTGGTGGTCAGTCACCAGGCAAGTGCCAGGCAACACCGATGCATATGTGTCGTCCTGTGGGGCAGTTTCCTCAGCCGAAACAATGGGAACATGTTAGCGCCAACAAAGTTTGCACGAAAGGAAACGATCTTACGCGCTTGCCCATTCCATTACCGATGTCTATGCGCATCTGTCCGGTATGATTAAAGACTGCGGAGAAAATAGGCCCGATGAAGATTCACGCGTCAAACATGCGTTCAGGTACGGTCAGTAGGTCCCCGGAATGGTGATGCACGTGAAAAATGGACATTAAATCATTTCGTCCCTCATTTCTATCAACAATCCGTGCCGGCACCCATGCTTCCAGCATGCGAACAATTCGAATATGCACGTGATATTTCGAACTCGGCATGAGGGAGAAGCTGAGCATTGGGAAAATGGTTTCCTAGATCATCACTAAAAGGTATGAATACCTTTGAAGCAGATGAATTCCACACCTGTTTTAAACCTTTCTCACAGTCGCTGTTTCATTCTCAGGGAGGAAGAAAGGGCAACACACCCACTGAGCAACATGGAAACCACAATGCGATTGGTAATATTCTTCAACAATTCATGAGCTTTCAGAGCTGTTAGCGACTCAGTCGTCAGATATGTATGTTAAAAGAAAAGAAAATTAAGGATTTCCACACAATTTCAAACACAGCTCACGTGCGGTAGGGAATGCAGCACTTCAATGCAGTAAAACACGGCAGGGACTATATATTATTGCCATTCTTAATAGCCCATAATATGTCTCTGAAAGATACAATGCTATTTTTCCGAATGTCATCCAACTGCACCGAACAGAACGACATATAGCGGTGTTGGACACGATTAAAGACAACTTTAGTGAACATAATGAAAAACATTTAAACTAGACAGATTGGCACACAAACCCACTGAATAGAACGACACTTGAATTATTCGAATTTCAACTATTCAGTTGAAGTCCTTCAATTATTATTCAACTCCACTGAATGGAACGGCTTGCAACTGTACGGAGAAATTACAGACTATTTTTCTGAACTGAAAGAGAAGCAACTTTACTGAACAAGACGCCATCCATAAAGACATAAAATACATAAAAGATTAGTGCAACTATGAGCCACAAGGGCCCTTCTTGGCTGCACACTGTACACTGAACCAATTGCCCACCAAATCTGTCAATCAGCCCTACCTGTAGTACTGAAAAGCAAGCCCTTTATTCTTATAATGATTGTCTATGCTGTTTTTAAAGATGTTCAATGTGCTGCTACTGACAATGTTTTCTGGCAGCTGGTTCCAGTGTTCTACTACCCTGTTGGTGAAGAAAGTTTGCCTTAACCTTGTTCTGCTGTGGTTAACTTTAATTTTTAATTTATGACCCCTAATTGCATCATTTCTGTTCAATTCAAACATTTCCCCAAGGTATCCCCTCTCCAGACCATAGACAAATGTAAAGACCTCGTTGAGATCTCCTCTCAGCCTTCTATTTCTAAGTGAAAACATATTAAATTTCTTCAATCTTTCCTCATATGCCAGGTTGCTTATGCCATTAACCATTTTTGTAGCCTTCTTTTGTACTCTCTCTAAAAGCCAACAATCTTTTCGTAGCTAGGAGACCAAGCTTGGATGCAGTATTCCAAATGTGGCCTGACGTATGCACAGTAAAGCTTCCTAATCACTTCCTCACTTCTGTATGATACATTCCTATTTATTGCCCCGAGCATTCTCAATGCCTTCTTCCTGGCTTCCTTGGTCTGTTCTGATGCCCCCAGTTTTGTGTTTAGAATAACACCTAAATCCTTCCCCTGTTGAGTCACTGATAGCACTTGGCCACCCATCAAGTATGGAGCCTTCATATGCTGCTTACCTACATGCATGATTTTGCACTTATCAAAATTAAATTTCATTTGCCATTCTTCGGACCACTTCACAAGTTCGTCTAAGTCTTTTTGCAGCGAGATATGCTCATCTTGACCTGTTATTGCCCTAAAAACCTTCAAATCATCAGCAAATTTTAAAACTTTACTGTTTAGGCCACTTTCAATGTTATTTACAACTATAATGAACAGTAGTGGCCCCAGTACTGACCCGTGGGGGACTCCACTAAGAACATTTTGCCATGGTGACTTTGTACCATTTGGCATCACTCTTTGCTGTCTATCTGAAAACCACAACTCTATCCATTTTAAGATGCTACCTGCAATATCATGGGACTGAAGCTGTATCATCAACCGTTTATGGGCTACTTTGTCAAAGGCCTTACTAAAGTAAAGATATGCTACATCAACCTGATTTCCCTGTTCAAATTGTTCTGTGGCGAAGTTAAAAAAGTCCAAGAGGTTTGTGAGACACTATCGTCCTTTTATAAACCCATGTTGAGTATCTTGAATCAGTCTGCTACCTTCCAGATAACTAACTATTATATCCTTGATAATTGACTCAAGTACCTTGCAGACTAGGGATGTGAGACTTACTGGCCTATGGTTTTCAACTTTCCCTCTTTCTCCTTTCTTGAAAATAGGAACTACATTTCCCCTTTTCCAGTCGGTTGGAATTTCATTTTGTGAAACTGATCTACAAAATATTATACTAAGTGGAAATGCCAGTTCCTTTTCAGTTTCCCGCAACACCCTAGCATAAATATCATCAGGTCCTGCTGCCTTGTTTGGCTGTATTTTCCTGATATGATTGTAAACAACATCACTATCAATGAAATCAACATCATTTGTCAGATCCCATGTCACTGAACTATGGTGTACGGTCGGCAGATTGGTCATATCTTCCAATGTAAACACTGATTTAAACTGCTTGCTCAGCTCCTCAACCATCTCACTATCCTCACCCAATGTAGTCCCGTTTACTTCCAGTGGACCAATTGTGCAAGAAACTTTACTCAGCTTGTAGGAACAAAAAAAACTTTTTACTGTCCCCATTACGGTTTCTAGCTAAATCCAGTTCTTTTGCTCGCTTTGCTGCTCTAGTTTTTTGCTTCACATTGTCTCTAGCTTTTCGATACGCCTTTAGATTAACGACATTTGAGGCTTCTTTAAAGACTCTAAATGCAGTTTTCTTAGCCTTAATTGCTTTTATCAAGTCTGGTGTAAGCCATGCTGGCTTTCCTACCCTTCTTTTGCGTCTTTGCTTTTGGGAGACATGTCTAATCTGAATTTCCTTCAAGTAAGATTTGAACTTTTCCCACATTTCACAGGCATTTAAATTGGACAATTCTTCTTCCCATCTGATGGCACTTAAAGCCGCTCTCATGGAGTCAAAGTCTGCTCTGTTGAAATTTGGAACCTTTACCAAACTATCCTTGATAATTTCCCCTACATGTGCCTTGAATCTAACTATATTATGGTCACTTCTTCCCAGAGTATCGCCTACAGTCAAGTCTTGAACCAAGTCACTTAAATCCGAGAATACAAGGTCCAAGAATGAACCATGCCTGGTAGGTTCCGATACAAACTGGTGTAAGAACAGATCCTCTTCAAGGCATTTCCTAAACATTTTGCATGATGGGGAGCCAACACCAGCATTTTCATAACCTTTTAGATTAAAGTCACCAAGAAGAAGGCACTTCCTCTTAAAGTTTCTACTGATTTCCTCACAAATCACCTTGTCAAGCTCCAGTTGCTGAGAATGTGGCAGGGTTCCTGATCGGTAGAAAGCTCCTATCCTAAGAGTATTGCTGTTGCCTTTTCCCACAGTGACATCAAGCCAAATGGACTCCACAGACACATTTTTATCCCCATCTGCTACTTTTTGAGAACTGAATAAGCTATTCATATAGAGCATTACACCACCCCCTTTCATTGCTGTACCCCTATTGCATGAAAACATATTGTATCCCTGAATCTCATAGTCCTGTAAGTTATCGCCAAAATACCCTTCACTGACCCATGCCTCCGTAATGCAAACAAAATCTGGTTCCTCCTCAGCAACATAACACTTGAACTCATCAAATTTTGAACGGATACTCTGAGCATTAAACATCATACACTTAACAAATGCTCCATAACCAACTTTGGCTTTTTCATACTGAGTTCTTTTATCACTATATGAACTATTACTCTGTCCCCGAGAACTGCTGCTATCCCTAGTTGCAGACTTTGAGGTTCTATTGCCTTGGCGGACACTATTGGAATATTTATGAGTTGGCAATGCAATTTCATCCCTCCCCACCCCATTTCCTAGTTTCCCTGAAGGACATGCTCGTACACTTTGCCTAACACATGGACCCCCTTCTCAGAGAAGTGCAGGCCATCCCTCTGATAGAGGTCCCACGATGCATAAAACCTGTTCCACTCGTCTACAAATGTAAAACCATACAACCCCATTGAACCGAACTAGACGCCTCTATCGAACAGACAGACAGACAATTATTCTGAATAATATGAGAACTAACGGATCGAAACATATTCACAGCGTACCTTTTGTCCTGATCGTTGGGAAGTCTGTTTTTGGGTTTATTGTCACTTGCTGGAGACCCTGCAAACAGATAATTGTGTTAAATTTATGGTTTGGTAGACAATGGCGGTATATATGGCGAAGCACTATAATTATTGGAATCGGCTTATACATAAGCGCATCGATGACCTCCGTCCGCATATTTTCATTTCGGGATTCGTCGGTTTGTGCTCGCTGCCTATCTATGTCCCAAGTATGTAAGTTTTCGCATTGCATTCCAGTGTCAGATCGATCACGGCCACCAATTTCCAAATGCAGGTAACTTTTGGCTCGGATGCACAATGGATACTGATGTGGCAGACAGGGTGTCTAAACAAACACTAAACCCATGTGAGCTGACACTTCGAAATGCTACGGAGCGCCTTGCAAACAATGAACAACTAGGTTTTCTGAACCATCACTGACATTCGGCCACCATAATGACACAGCTCTGTATTGAAGCTCGCCAACATTACAAGCTCTGTTTGAAGTACTGCCTGATGTTGATCAGCTGTGCCCACAGCACTTACGTATTCTGCTCAGCGATCTGATGTAGAATATCTGCTGGTTGAGCTTGGAAGAAGGCCTGGACGTAATGTACTTGTGGGCCGGGTATTTTTGGCCGCAGTTGCATGACCTGATGTTAGCCACCCACAAGGATCAGATCCTTGACCCCGGTGTGACGGCAAGGATGAAGTGCAGCAGCATTGATAGCTGAACGGCGACCCTTCCAGGACTGCAGTATTACAGGGCACGGTAATTTATGCATCATGCTAGTGGGTAATTAGTGCTTGCGGTAGCAATGTTGACGCAGTTGGAGCTATTGCCCCCGTCATATTAGTTTAATGCAAAACAGCTTTTCAATCGGCTGCTGCTCGGATGCTTGTTGCAGGCTTTGGCCGTCAACTCGAATCCTCCGGCGGTGGATTATTTTACGAAACATTCGACTGGTGAGTCGCACATCGTCGCCAGCCTGTCATGCCACTCGGTCGGCGGCGGACTCGACGATCTGTTGGATTCACGGACATGATCTTCCGATCAAAGGTACGGAGCTTCCGGAATCTCTGGCATACACTGGTCACCGTCTCGTTATACACAATGCTGCTTTGCGCGCCGTGAAGGTACAATATCAGCTATCTGGAGAAATAAAGGAGCAAATACTGTTTGGGCCGTCGTGAAGCGCACTGTACCCTCGGCAGGCTACTCACTAGTTCATGTCGCTCCGATGACCGCATATTTGAAGCAAAATTTGCGGCACATGGCTGCGCATTGAACGGCTGGAACTTCGGGTAGGTGCATCCAGGAGGCAGGCAGCGACTGGCAACTAGGTAGGAACTTCCCGGTGAGACGGGCTCCTGCCAGCACCAGATCCAACTACAGTCAGCAGCACCAACCATCAGCTGGAAATAATGGGAAGGAATCTCCGGAGCACAAAACACCTGAACGAAATGTAATTGGATACACAATATAATTTAATCTACTTACTGGAGCCTGCCCGTACGGGAGTGAAGCGGAACATTCCTCATCCTCTCATTCTGAATCCTAGTGCAGGAATTTCTTATGCATTGCTCTTTGTACGGTATGAAAAGATTCCCCGCGGATTGTGGCTATTGTGAATTGAATCCCCCAGAAATGTATGTTCTGAGCCGGATAAGTCGGTCTGGTGTAATTGCATCCAGTACAACTACTACGTACCGTAGTTACATCCTTGAACTTGCCGGTAAGTGGAACATATTCCTCTATTCTTTTTCGTTGGCCTTGCATGCCAGGTCAATCAGGTCAATGCTGGGGCCAGGTCAGTGACGAACCTTCCACCATTTGTCGGGCTCCGGCCATGAGAAGAACGCGACTTTGTGCTTCAATGTCAATCATATGCAAACATTTATTATCGTAACGGGCGAAGCGCAGACATTTGACTACTAGCACCTCGGTGTGGCCAAAGCAAATAACTCGGAAATTATTAAATTTAAGGCTTATTTTGAATGCTCATCCAGTAATGAAATATTATATTCCACCGCTGAAGACACCCCTCGAAACGGAACGGGTTAATCGTCGAAGTTGAAAACCGCCAAAATGTCAAAATAACATGGAATTCTTCCGACTAGTTTACTGCCTACACATGGCTGTTTGCAAAGCCCATGCTGTAGGGGATTGGAACCTTCGATGCCTGTCTTCGGATGTGCATTGTACTACTGTTTCCAAGGCTTGGGAGCGACACTATTTCTTGTAACACCCGACGTCATTTTACGTTACAACTGGCGCTCATTTGCCACACCAAACACAATGAATACGTATGGATAGAAAAACCAGAAGATGCTAGAAGCAATTAGGGCAGCTTATTGCCTGTCTGCTGTTGCACATGCATACTACTATATTTGTGGATTTCGGCGCAGCGTTTTGTGTTTAATTACTATGTCCTCATTAACATTAGCAGCATACACGACAGGGGCAAATGTCAAACTAGACTAACCTGTGGAGGCGAAATATGTAGAAACAAGTGATGAGCGTCCGAATATGCTAGTTTTGGGAGTAGGTGGCCCTTCTGAAGATGCAATGATAGCTACCAAAGCAAAACTGTATGCTTTCACCTTCCTTCGTTATGTTAATATAAGCATGTTAAAGCTTGTTTTTCGTGGATTCTTTTCACCAACACAAAGTCGCCCAAACTTCAACGTTTTGAGTCTGAAGGTGTGAACCAGTCACATGAAAAAGGAAGCGGGCGTACAGTGCCACCTTTGTGTAGCCGTCCTTTTTTCACAATAGTCCGTAGTTTAGCAGCTAAAACGCCCGCAATGATGCACGCTCGGCACGTTGCGGGTGATGTCCTTGCGATTTGTTGTGAAAGTGAATTGAGACCTGACATGCGACAAAAGGATATAATATGCCATCACATCAATTGGAAGTTCACAAAGGTCATTATTCCGAAGATTTGCACCAGCAGACATGTTTCTAGATTCGACCCTCATTTAATCGGAAGTCACAGATTGTTTTTTTGTATCTGTCTTTCGTCACTTTTCCACACTGACAATTCGCATGTCAATGCATATTGCACGATTTGATCATGAACAATATGTGCACATTAATCGCCGAAAAATATTGACAATTGGTCGTGATCACACCTCCGTTGTCATCGTGCGGGAGTGCAGAATGTCGTGTTTGACACAATATGCGCCGATGACGTAACGGAATGCGTGCGAAATTTGAGAGCGACTCGCTCTTAAATTCCGCATGCTGAGTGATCTCCTCGTTCCTTCTCAGAACGAATCGGAGATCACTCAGAACAAATATGGACAGGATAGACTAGTGAGAACGAGAAGCGGCCCTGACAGGCAGAAACAGAGTAGCGATGGGCATGGATAGTACGGTAGATAGTTGTGATGGGCGCATTGAAAACGAAGACCAGATACAGCATGGTGTGGCGATTCCTTCCGATGAAAAGGAATGACGGGCACGATCTATTGTGTTCCTTGATTACTTAGTTTATTTACAGTAAGCGTACGTCGCGACAGTGCATGCATGATCGGGATAAACTGTGCGTGCCTGCCTTATTGGTGCGTGCGGTGTGTGCTGCGTGCCTTATTGGTGCGTGCGTGCCTTATTGGCTCTTCTCACAGGTAGGCACACCACAGGGTAGCTAAGAGGGAACTGACACAGAAAACGAAGTACAGCTGATGCAAAGTGAGAAATTATTCATTCAATTGAACGAAATGACAACACGAGCAATGCAAATTTGTATCGGTGAAGTTGTGTCAGTTGCCATCATGATCATCGACAGCACTGCTGCATCATCATCAGCTGCAAAACCATTATAAGTTTTGCGTTGCCACGAAATCGATGACCTTGCCCCAATGGCAACTCCGTAGTCGCTTCAAAGCAAAGACAGGACCTAGTAGAAATGCAATTTTGAGAACGACTGCTAACTGTTGACAAGAAGATCCATGGGGAACCTTGAGCAAGGTTAAACAGCGAAAAAGTACGGTGAGAACCGAAGAAGTTTTCTGAAGTCCATAAGAGTTCATTGTGGAAAATCCCGAAGGTTGGCGTTGCGAATTTACCAAGAAGTCGGCCATAGCCTCGCGACTGCATATAAAATACATGCAGAAAACCTCGTCCTGCATCAATGCAAGCTCTGTACATCACGACCACCTTCAAGTCCAATTTTATGACAGAGTCAACTGCTGCAAGTGGCTAAATAGGCAGTGCCTGGCATGCGAGTAATAATTTGGCTGTCTGACGAAGCCAATTTTCACTTAGCTGGCCAAATCAACACCCAGAACAATGGACTTTTGGCATCAGGTGTACTAGACATGGCGCACAAAACAGCCCCCCCCCCCTCCAACAGCGCTGGATATACGGCGTGGTGTGTCATCGGCAGCTCTGGACTCTGTAGCCGTTCGATGGTTTCAACACGACGACAGGATCTCACACATCTCGGGAGACAACCTGAAGTCGATTGAGCATCAGTTCGGGGCGCGGGATCTCGAAAACGACGCTGAACCCGAATCGTGCCGCCGCTGCCAGATAACAGGGCTGCATAGGTCAGCCGAGACAAGCGCGGTCAGAGACGCTCGGTCCAGAGCATACCGCCTGAGTGGCTCTCCTGTCCAGGCTGTAAAGTGCACACTCCTTGGCCACACGGTGCGACTCGACGGCGCAGAAGAGCCGGACACAGCCGACTGGCAGGCACGGCCGGCACTCACCAGCAGGCGTCGGTGTGAACAGGCGCCTGACTCGGATGACCTGCAGAGTGGCGGCCGGCTGGCCAGCGGCTGACGAGGTCAGACTGGAGCTTACCGCGGCCACCGAGCCGGCCGACAGAAACCTCGGAGCCACCGCGAACGCCGCCGGCCGTCACACTCACACCCTGGAGCCGTGGAGCCGCCCCACCCTCGACAGGACCATCAGTAGTCTGGCTGTGCAGTACACACCGTGGAGCCACCCTCGACAGGGCCATCAGTAGCCTGGCTGTACAGTACACACCGTGGAGCCACCCTCGACAGGACCATCAGTAGTCTGTCTGTGCAGTACACACCGTGGAGCCACCCTCGACAGGGCCATCAGTAGTCTGTCTGTGCAGTATACACCGTGGAGCCGCCCCACCCTCGACAGGACCATCAGTAGTCTGGCTGTGCAGTACACACCGTGGAGCCACTCCCGACAGGACCATCAGTAGTCTGTCTGTGCAGTACACACCGTGGAGCCACCCTCGACAGGACCATCAGTAGTCTGTCTGTGCAGTACACACCGTGGAGCCACCCTCGACAGGACCATCAGTAGTCTGTCTGTGCAGTACACACCGTGGAGCCACCCTCGACAGGGCCATCAGTAGTCTGGCTGTACAGTACACACCGTGGAGCCGCCCCACCCTCGACAGGACCATCAGTAGCCTGGCTGTGCAGTACACACCGTGGAGCCGCCCCCGACAGGACCATCAGTAGTCTGGCTGTACAGTACACACCGTGGAGCCACCATCGACGGGACCATCAGTAGTCTGGCTGTACAGTACACACCGTGGAGCCGCCCCACCCTCCACAGGGCCATCAGTACAGCCAGTAGTCTGGCTGTACAGTACACACCGTGGAGCCGCCCTCGACAGGACCATCAGTAGTCTGGCTGTGCAGTACACACCGTGGAGCCACCCTCGACAGGGCCATCAGTAGCCTGGCTGTGCAGTACACACCGTGGAGCCGCCCCCGACAGGACCATCAGTAGTCTGGCTGTACAGTACACACCGTGGAGCCGCCCTCGACAGGGCCATCAGTAGTCTGGCTGTACAGTACACACTGTGGAGCCACCCTCGACAGGGCCATCAGTAGCCTGGTGTATAGTACACAACATGGAGCCACCGTCGACAGGACCATCAGTAGTCTGGCTGTACAGTACACACCGTGGAGCCACCCTCGACAGGACCATCAGTAGTCTGGCTGTACAGTGCACACCGTGGAGCCACCCCACCATCGACGTGACCATCAGTAGCCTGGCTGTACAGTACACACCGTGGAGCCACCCTCGACAGGACCATCAGTAGTCTGGCTGTACAGTACACACCGTGGAGCCACCCTCGACAGGACCATCAGTAGCCTGGTGTATAGTACACACCGTGGAGCCGCCCTCGACAGGGCCATCAGTAGTCTGGCTGTGCAGTACACAACATGGAGCCACCCTCGACAGGACCATCAGTAGTCTGGCTGTACAGTACACACCGTGGAGCCGCCCTCGACAGGACCATCAGTAGTCTGGCTGTACAGTACACACCGTGGAGCCACCCCGACAGGGCCATCAGTAGTCTGGCGGTACAGTACACACCGTGGAGCCACCCTCGACAGGACCATCAGTAGTCTGGCTGTACAGTGCACACCGTGGAGCCACCCCACCATCGACGTGACCATCAGTAGTCTGGCTGTACAGTACACACCGTGGAGCCACCCTCGACAAGACCATCAGTAGTCTGGCTGTACAGTACACACCGTGGAGCCACCCTCGACAGGGCCATCAGTAGTCTGGCTGTACAGTACACACCGTGGAGCCACCCTCGACAGGACCATCAGTAGTCTGGCTGTACAGTACACACCGTGGAGCCACCCTCGACAAGACCATCAGTAGTCTGGCTGTACAGTACACACCATGGAGCCGCCCCACCCTCGACAGGGCCATCAGTAGTCTGGCTGTACAGTACACACCGTGGAGCCGCCCTCGACAGGACCATCAGTAGTCTGGCTGTACAGTACACACCGTGGAGCCGCCCTCGACAGGACCATCAGTAGTATGGCTGTGCAGTACACACCGTGGAGCCACCCTCGACAGGGCCATCAGTAGTCTGGCGGTACAGTACACACCGTGGAGCCACCCTCGACAGGGCCATCAGTAGTCTGGCTGTACAGTACACACCGTGGAGCCACCCTCGACAGGACCATCAGTAGTCTGTCTGTGCAGTACACACCGTGGAGCCACCCTTGACAGGACCATCAGTAGTCTGGCTGTACAGTACACACCATGGAGCCGCCCTCGACAGGGCCATCAGTAGTCTGGCTGTACAGTAAACACCGTGGAGCCGCCCTCGACAGGGCCATCAGTAGTCTGGCTGTACAGTACACACCGTGGAGCCGCCCTCGACAGGACCATCAGTAGTCTGGCTGTACAGTACACACCGTGGAGCCGCCCCTGACAGGACCATCAGTAGTCTGGCTGTACAGTACACACCGTGGAGCCGCCCTCGACAGGACCATCAGTAGTCTGGCTGTACAATACACACCGCGGAGCCACCCCACCATCGACAGGACCATCAGTAGTCTGGCTGTACAGTACACACCGTGGAGCCGCCCTCGACAGGGCCATCAGTAGCCTGGCTGTGCAGTACACACCGTGGAGCCATCCTCGACAGGATCATTAGTAGCCTGGCTGTACAGTACACACCGTGGAGCCACCCCACCCTCGACAGGACCATTAGTAGCCTGGCTGTGTAGTACACACCTACAGCGGGAGTTAGGGGCGCACTCAATCGAGCCATTAACAGGGCACCTACGCGGCGGTTGGGGCCGCATTCAGCCGTATTACACCCGTATTTCACGCGTGGTACAGATGCTCCGTCGGCTTGGTTAGAGTGCAGCCGCAGAGACGCACCTAATGTGTTAGGGCCGACTCCAAGTATTTGCAACATGCGTTTGCCAACCGTTGCAAGATAGCGCAACATGACGCGATAACTGAACTGAGAAACAGGTGATGCTTGAAGCGACAACAATCCCGCTGCTATGATTCAGTGTGCGCGATGGAATGTACCAGCAGAATAATGTTCTCTGTATGTGAGGCATCAGCTGATTCAGATTTGTCGCGTCCTGGTGTTAGAGCCAGCACTAGAGCGCTATCCTTACGGCGGACCAGTCACTGCCCATTGTTGGAGCCGTCGCCGCCGTCGCTTTACCTACGGCGGACAGCGGCGTACTCGCTGGCCTATTTGTAAGGGCCGCTGTTCTACTTACGGTGGACCGCGGTTAATAGTCGCCTGGCTAATAATGGCTGATAATGGTTAATAGTCGCCGCCCTAGTGTTGGAGCCACCGCCACAGCTCTACTTACGGCGTACTGAAGTGATCTGTGGTGTAGTCGCCGCCCTAGGGTTGGGGCCGCCGCCACAGCTCTACTTGCGGCGGACTGAAGTGGTCTGTGGTGTAGTCGCCGCCCTAGTGTTGGAGCCACCGCCACAGCTCTACTTACGGCGGACTGAAGTAATCTGTGGTGTAGTCGCCGCCCTAGTGTTGGAGCCACCGCCACAGCTCTACTTGCGACGGACTGAAGTGGTCTGTGGTGTAGTCGCCGCCCTAAGGTTGGGGCCGCCGCCATAGCTCTACTTACGGCGGACTGAAGCGGACTACGGTGTAGTCGGCTCCTGCCACGGCACAACTCATCGGGCAATACGCGGTGAGCTTGGCCTCCGAGATGGGCGCGTCTGGCTTCTCGAACATCCAAGTGCTGGGCGCTCTGGCGGAGGCCAGGTACCGTATCGAGATGGCCAGCTGCGCCTGGCCGGGATCTGGGGTCGGCGGCCGGTCGTCAGACTCGACTGTCCGCAGGCCAGTCGGTCTGGTGGCCGGGCTCCAGACACGCGACACACACAGGTCTGAGAGACGCGGCTAACACAGGTGAAAGATACGACACACAACAGTGAGGCAAGACCGCACAGGGATCCGGTCGCATGCACATGTGACTGGTCCCACACATCCAGGAGACCGGTCTCATACACATGTGACTGGTCCCACACACACAGGAGACCGGTCTCATACACATGTGCCTGGTCCCACACACACAGGAGACCGATCTCATACACAGGTGACTGGTCCCACACACACAGGAGACCGGTCTCACACACAGGTGACTGGTCCCACACACACAGGAGACCGATCTCATACACATGTGACTGGTCCCACACACACAGGAGACCGGTCTCATGCACAGGTAACTGGTCCCACACACACAGGAGACCGGTCTCGTACACAGGTAACTGGTCTCACACACACAGGAGACCGGTCTCACACACATGTGACTGGTCCACACACACAGGAGACCGGTCTCATACACATGTGACTGGTCCCACACATCCAGGAGACCGGTCTCATACACAGGTGACTGGTCCCCCACACACAGGGGACCGGTCTCATACACATGTGACTGGTCCCACACACACAGGAGACCGGTCTCATACACATGTGACTGGTCCCACACACACAGGAGACCGGTCTCATACGCATGTGACTGGTCCCACACACACAGGAGACCGGTCTCATGCACAGGTGACTGGTCCCACTCACCCAGGAGACCGGTCTCATACGCATGTTACTGGTCCCACACACACAGGAGACCGGTCTCATACACAGGTGACTGGTCCCACACACACAGGAGACCGATCTCACACACAGGTGACTGGTCCCACACACACAGGAGACCGGTCTCACCCACATGTGGCTAGTCCCACACACCCAGGAGACCGATCTCATACACAGGTGACTGGTCCCACACACACAGGAGACCGGTCTCATATTTATTTATTTATTTATTTATTTAACAATACATGCCCTCCACGTGCAGTGGCTATTACGGACAGTCTGGGTCACAGATATTTACAAAGAAAGGATAGATTTGTGGTCAGTAGTGGGAACAGATGCGCAACAACATTCGTACACCAACATAATACAATACCCATATCACTCTCTGCACTATAAACACCGTGCTTGCAACACTAGCTATAAACGAGTGGTTTGTAGAAGTGGTAGGAAAGCGATCTGCCACCCCTGGCGCCGCGCCTGCCCCGGCGTGTGTTCTTGGTGGGCGTTGTCACGGCGACGGCGACGCTCCCCTCGTCTGGTTTCTCACTTGGGAGGGGTGTCGACTGGCGGGGGCGTCCAAGGTCGAGGCTTTGATGACGTCACAGTGATGCGGGCGCTCGACGTCGCAGCCCTGTTCGGCTGCGCGCACGTTGATTATGGGGGGACGTGATGGTGTTTGGCCAAGGCGATGGTTAGCAGATCCGTATGTATTGGTAGAGCTGAAGATGGAAACCTGGTAGACCTGAAGCTAGACGATAGGAGGTAGACGATCACTGTTGTTGAAGACACAGGAATTCCGAGCGGCACAAAGTCGTCGGTGAGATAATTTCCTTCTCAGCCGCAGTGCAGGAAAGAAGACTGGCAGTAGCTGATGCTTGAACTATGGAGAAAGGCGCTGTCGCTTCTGCACTCACTCAGTTTTTCCGGCGTCCAGTCACTGCTCTGTAAAATAGTAGAGGAATAACCAGCAGAAAAGTCCACTGAGTTCAGTCACTTCGCACACGTGTAGCGTATAAGTACGCCGGTTTTGTTCAATAGTTCACTTTTTCTTCCTTTTTTTTGCTCGTGCACTGTTCACTTGTTCTGTTCACTTCGCTCACATACGCATGTGACTGGTCCCACACGCACAGGAGACCGATCTCATACACAGGTGACTGGTCCCACACACCCAGGAGACCGGTCTCATACACAGGTGACTGGTCCCACACACCCAGGAGACCGGTCTCATACACAGGTGACTGGTCCCACACACACAGGAGACCGGTCTCATGCACAGGTGACTGGTCCCACACACACAGGAGACCGGTCTCATACACAGGTGACTGGTCCCACACACACAGGAGACCGGTCTCATGCACAGGTGACTGGTCCCACACACACAGGAGACCGGTCTCATGCACAGGTGACTGGTCCCACTCACCCAGGAGACCGGTCTCATACGCATGTGACTGGTCCCACACACACAGGAGACCGATCTCATACACAGGTGACTGGTCCCACTCACCCAGGAGACCGGTCTCATACACAGGTGACTGGTCCCACACACACAGGAGACCGGTCTCATACGCATGTGACTGGTCCCACACACCCAGGAGACCGGTCTCATGCACAGGTGACTGGTCCCACACACACATGAGACCGGTCTCATACACAGGTGACTGGTCCCACACACCCAGGAGACCGGTCTCATACGCATGTGACTGGTCCCACACACACAGGAGACCGGTCTCATACGCATGTGACTGGTCCCACACACACAGGAGACCGGTCTCATACGCATGTGACTGGTCCCACACACACAGGAGACCGGTCTCATACGCATGTGACTGGTCCCACACACACAGGAGACCGGTCTCATACGCATGTGACTGGTCCCACACACACAGGAGACCGGTCTCATACGCATGTGACTGGTCCCACACACACACAGGAGACCGGTCTCATACACAGGTGACTGGTCCCCCACACACAGGAGACCGATCTCATACGCATGTGACTGGTCCCACACACACACAGGAGACCGGTCTCATACACAGGTGACTGGTCCCACACACACAGGAGACCGGTCTCATACGCATGTGACTGGTCCCACACACCCAGGAGACCGGTCTCATGCACAGGTGACTGGTCCCACACACACATGAGACCGGTCTCATACACAGGTGACTGGTCCCACACACCCAGGAGACCGGTCTCATACGCATGTGACTGGTCCCACACACACAGGAGACCGGTCTCATACGCATGTGACTGGTCCCACACACCCAGGAGACCGGTCTCATACGCATGTGACTGGTCCCACACACACAGGAGACCGGTCTCATACGCATGTGACTGGTCCCACACACACAGGAGACCGGTCTCATACGCATGTGACTGGTCCCACACACACAGGAGACCGGTCTCATACGCATGTGACTGGTCCCACACACACACAGGAGACCGGTCTCATACACAGGTGACTGGTCCCACACACACAGGAGACCGATCTCATACACAGGTGACTGGTCCCACACACACAGGAGACCGGTCTCACACACAGGTGACTGGTCCCACCCACACAGGAGACCGATCTCATACACAGGTGACTGGTCCCACACACACAGGAGACCGATCTCATACACAGGTGACTGGTCCCACCCACACAGGAGACCGATCTCATACACAGGTGACTGGTCCCACACACCCAGGAGACCGATCTCATACACAGGTGACTGGTCCCACACACACAGGAGACCGATCTCATACACAGGTGACTGGTCCCACACACACAGGAGACCGATCTCATACACAGGTGACTGGTCCCACCCACACAGGAGACCGATCTCATACACAGGTGACTGGTCCCACACACACAGGAGACCGATCTCATACACAGGTGACTGGTCCCACACACACAGGAGACCGGTCTCACACACAGGTGACTGGTCCCACCCACACAGGAGACCGATCTCATACACAGGTGACTGGTCCCACACACACAGGAGACCGGTCTCACACACAGGTGACTGGTCCCACACACACGCAACACACACAGGTGAAGGACACGGCTAACACAAGTGAGAGGCACGACACACACGGGTAAGGGGCGCCACCCACGCAGGTGACAGGCTTGGGTTCAGGAGCTCGGCACGGACGTCAGTCGTGTGCTGCGAATGGACATCAGTACGTTGCCAGGGCAGTCCAATGTACCGGGCAGTACGGTGTGGCTGGCCGGGACCGCGGTGGTGGATGTGCTGTCGACGCGATGCGCGCCGATCAGCACATTTTCAGCGCACGAATTGTACATTCCAGTACGATGTGAAGAAGTGTAGCACTTCCAACATCACAGCTTAAATTGCAGTGAAGTCACCGCCTTGTCCATTGGTTTCGTGACGCTGTACTAAGAATATATATATATATATATATATATATATATATATATATATATATATATATATATATATATATATATATATATATATATATATATATATATATATATATATATGTGTGTGTGTGTGTGTGTGTGTGTGTGTGTGTGTGTGCGCACATGAATAAATGCATGTATGTGTAAGTGTGTGGTACCGTATTCAACATGTCTCACAGCCGTGTTTACATGTCAAGATTCCGGCTGATGGTGTATTGTGCGGAACATAATTTGTCAAACTAGCATGCTGTGCACGCTAATTGTACCAGGTTGTGACTTTCTATGTAACGACTTGCAAGATTAACTACATGTGGCGATAGGCGCATCTTGAATGAAAAAACTCGCGTGGGCACGGAGTATCATGCATAAACAATCAGTTGTCCGAGTTGTTGTCCGAGTTGAACTGAAGGTAATTGAGGGTGTCTCCGTGACATCCCGGTTTCGTTGGAGAGCGGTTACACGCAGATCTTCACCGATAATCTGCAGATTCAGGAAGCCTCCCGAGATGTACTGGGTCGGGTCTGTCTCACTGCAAACGAAACAAAGGACAGTTGCTAACAATGCTGGTGAGAACTTGAATATACGACATGAACACTGGCGCTTTGTGCATCATACGGTCTTTGGCTTTGTATCTTCGTAGCCGAACTATCGATGGCATTCCAGTCTCGTTTGACAGAGCTGAAGGAGCCACATACATCCAGAACATCTGAAAGCAATACGATAGCTACATCAGTTTCGGGAAGACCTTGATCAGCGTAGCCTTTCCCTCGGCACAACAATCAGCGGCTTACTTACATGAAATTGGATTCTCACCCACGTGCCACCACTTGTGGACCAGGTGCCTGTGTGCACAGTTAATAGCATGCATGTGTACCATCGCCGCGTCGCTCACTAATGGGCCTCCCTTCAAGTCGAACACCTGCTTGTCGGAGGACAGCGAGGCAACAGTCTTCAGTACGGCCGCCGCCGGAGGCGTCTTAGCGCAGTCGCACGTGCTGGAAACCAAGCATCAAAGTGGTCTGTGCGCGTCGACGTTAAGCACCAATGTGAGCTGATGCAGGTGTCGCATATAGAGCCCGCGTGACGAGTCAACAAGTCCTTGCGGTATTACGAGCTGAAACGCGTGTAGGGCCAGGCAACGAGGAGGATTTCGCTTTCTGCTGGACATGTCAACCCATGAAAATCGAGTTCAACCCAATTGTATGTTGATCTCTGACGAAGTGTGATTGCACAATTTTTTTGCACATTCCGGGCAGTAGTTGGATCGTTCATCATTTAAAGGAGACCGAGCTTGTACCTCATATTTCACCTGACAAATGGTTAGTTTCGGCTTTAGTTAGTGGTCGCTCTCATGAAAAAAAAAATGTTTTTCGTATTTTTTGTATAGCTAATTGTAAAAAATAGCTAATTATAAAGAATGCCAAATTTCAGCGTCCTGCCACCCGTTTTCCAGCTGTCGCGGGAAAACTTTGGTGGGGTAGGTATCTACCCCTCTCAGCTGTGCGAGGATTAAGTTCAAATCCTAGCGTAAAAATTACCAAAGTACTTTCGACTGTAATTTGTTCGACCTATCCGATGGAATTCTCAGATTCGTTCTATCTTGCTTGGTTCGTGAGATGCCTGGGGGTATATATCCACCCACCAGACTGGCGAAGGTGGCTCAGACCACCAGCCGTGCGAGGGTTAATGAATGAGCTCGCATGCTTATCAAGTTCATTTTGCGCACAGCAAATTTGTCGAGTCACGGCTTCGGATTTCACGCAATTTCCAAAAATAAACTGACATTGATAAAACCGAGGGTCCGATATCCTAATGCACAGCAGGTGTGTCTCGTAATACCGTCGATTCGGGTCCCTTTCCCTAGGTACTTAGCATTTTGACTTTCCTCCACAATTCGGTGTGATAATTGTCGGCACTACATAACTTAGCAGTTCCAAATGTGACCAATTACCGACACTACATGGTCTAACAGTTCTACACATGAGGAATTGACAAAATGGCTTAGCACCTCCATACACCGTAAAACCTTGGAAAGATATCATCACATCTTACATTATCTTCAGCATTGCTGAGGCAGCTGGATCCTCCAATCTGAAGTTATATTGAACCTGCAGGTCCTGCTGCTTAAGTTCAGACGATACCATACCGCACTCCCGGTGAATGGTTCAGCTTTGAGAATTCAGTGTTGCATTGATGTGGAACTGAGCGTGCACTTTTTGTGTAATCTGTTCGAGTACAGACGAGGTGGAATGTCGGCGTTGCTCTGTACACCGACCGGTAGACAAGCCGTCCACTCACCTTCGACTGGCTCTCGTGCACCACTGCGGTCACCATGGGCCGGCCAGCCCGGCTCACGAATCACTCTATCACGGAGTAATCACCAGAAAACGGTGGCATAACGGCACTGGACGAAGGGCTGCATACCACTGGACCACGGCGTTGCAGGCGCATGATCGGCCACCATTCCGCGGCGGGAAAGCGGCGGCCGAACCGCGACGACTTATGTGTCCGGATACGTGTAGTCGCCGTCTGTGCAGGCACATATCCGGCAGCAGGGTTGGCAGTGCTGCTGCACCGTGCCGAACCTGGGTCTGCAGAGGACAAGGAGACTCGTGGGCCCTTCTTGCGCGTTGCGGTGCAGCCACTCGGATGACTTTGCCTGACCGTGCGGCACGGATCCGCGGTCCCTTGGCTCAGTCCCTTGGCTCAGCGGTCGGCTGGGCGACAGCGTTCAAGAAGGGACTGTCCGGCCACTTTTTCTTCCCGGGGCGAGCATTCACCGATGGCTAGGATTTCAAATCGCACCTGGTTGCACTCAATTTTTACCCAAATACAGGAATATCAGCAATTAGTGAAACGTGTCTCGGTAACCCTGCACAGTGCATTGATATTTATAATGTGTGCCCAATGTTCGGCAGAATCGTTCAACTGTGAAAATAGTACCATCCGATTATACAATATGTGCATTGGAAAAAATGATCAACAGCTGAAATTCGCTGAAATATTACAGAAGTCGAGCTCATATGTTAACGTGATGCGCATCGGTATCTCACATGAACACAACCTCGCCAACTTGTCGAACGGGCACACCGGCATTTTTGTGGGCACCCGTTAATTTTGTATCGCACACAGCCGTTCAGAACCAGGGACGGCCCGGAGCTGACAGCCCCAGACTCTCGGCACACAGGTCACGTGGTGTAGTGACGTCACACGTAGTCGGCGCCCGGCTCGTCTCCCATAGTCAAAACTGACTGGACCGCCACCAGTTAAGGTCACCAGTGATATACCGTCGCCGACCTAGCTTCCGCCACAAAACGTTTTCTTTGAAGAAAAAATGCAATCACTTCACTGCCACTATTGCAATGAAAACTGGTAAAGATAGTCATTAAATGACCACGTCGAGTGGCGAACATAATGATGAGTCCTTGGAACAATTTCGATCAAGCAAGTTCAAGTGGATAAATATTTATGCTAATAAGAGAGAATATTGCATAGAGAAACACGGACGTAGTCGAACATGATTTTGGTTGTCAATGCTGGAAACAAATAAATCATGCTTCTTTGTGTATTCCTTTGATCAAACAATTACGTAAAAATCCAGAGCTCCGTATCATAAAGAATGGCTACACCTCGCACTGGCTAAGGCCTTACATCCTCTAGCAAGTGCGACCTTTAGCTGCGCCAATGCTTACGATCTTCGCTAAATCTTTGGCATGCAAAATTAGCGACTGATGGGACATGCGTGACAAAATGTGTGAGGAAAATTGCATTATTTATACGTATTATGACGTCAGTACTACATGCTTCAAGTGCTTCCTCTCAACAGAACGAACCACTTTCGAAGTAAAAGATTTGACATGTTATCAGGACTGAAATTGAATCACAACGAATGTGAATATACGCATGTACCTAACCCGAAACCAGTCCGCGCGGAAAATTCGCCTGGTCTGGGTGGGGATGGGGTAGGCGGCTCTGGTAAGCCTATTCCTACTAACTTTCGACCTACGAAAGCCGGGACAACATTGAATAAGAACAAACATCAGAAATACCGTTATGAAGTCGTAATCACGGTGAATCCGAAACTTGCATTATTTTGACCGATATCAGAACACCATTGATCACCTTGCATCAATATTCCGGCTTTTACACAAATCCCTGTGCATGTTAATAAAGCAGAGCCTATTCTGTTTTCAGCATTGTTTTCCTGAGAGAGAGAGAGAGAGAGAGAGAGAGAGAAAAAAAAAAAAAAAAAAAAAAAAAAAAAGAGAGAAAGAGGGGAGAGCTACATGTAACCTGCTAGCCTCATTTTTACCTAAGTGACCTCGACACCTCCCCTACCCACCTACACTCACCCAGACACAACCGTTTTCAAATAGCTTAATATCTGTCGGAGGTTGTGTGCCCGTATCTTGATGTACTCCACCCGCACAGTCTATCCAACTAGTTTTTTTTTTACTGGACACCATATTAAGTACACTTTTTGGTTGGCTTTGCACCATGACGTGCTCAAAATAGAGTAGCTCAAACTACCTTTGATTTCAAGCATGTTAGCATCATACTATTTCCACATGTGGGGAAACAGTATTTTCCTTCCTGACCCTTGAAAACCGCCAATGCTAGGAAGCGATGTATCTACCAGCCGCCAGGTCGCAGGCCGTGGGCACGGGTACATACCAAAACCTGCCACTAGAGGCGCACCAGTCGACTGTCTATGCCCCGGCGGGACGCACGTGCCAGGGAGGTTAGCAGTCAGTCGGCTCGGCACGACAGAATCACTGTCAAGACAGCCGCCATCACCGCAGAAGCATGCACTACAACATCTTTCAGGTAAGATTATGTGCAGCAATGCAAGGGATATATTCAATGTACAGCAATGAAGAATATGTACAACATGCAGCAAAGGCATTACGGCCAGATAAGTACTCACATCTGGTTGTATTACCATCGGCATTCGTATCCTTTCAGGATATGCGCTATGTATCCGTTCACGGGACTGCTGTGAAATGCCAATTGTTGCTTCAAGCCGTGCTGACGCCATTGTTTATAGACGGTATGTCTGCCACACCTGACACACGGCGTGTTCCAAAATCGAGTTGGTATTGGTGTTGCAACATAAATGACGCCTAATAGATGCGAAGATCTCTCGAATAGCCTTCGTTTTGCTGTTCAAATTGCTTCCCCTATTCTCTCTAAAAAATATCAACTTTGCCTGTGGTCCAACTGTCTAACCACGCACTTTAAAAAGGGTTTCGAAGTGCGGATGCTTATTTTGAGATAAGCTGTGCTGACCTGTACGCAGATTGATTGTACGGCCAGAGCTGTGTAAGCCTGGCAAGATAGTCCGAAAGCTGGCATGAACCAGCATTCCAGTCTGGTCGCGGTAACATCGCACCAACTGACGTCATTCACCGGGTAATTGGACTTTTTGTCTTGAATGCTGTCAACCGGCTCTATATCCATTCATTTCATTGAAATGAGCACATTAAAGTATGTACTGCGCACCGAGTGTTTTATGTGCACCTGTGCACCCAATAGCTGAGTACACTGCCGTGAATCCAGCCCAGCCCACTTACCGTGACCTTGAATATCACTGCACCCCTATCATTAAGTATATATCCTTAACCGGAGCATTTCGTCACAGTAATTCCTCTCCGGAATCCGCCTTCGTGCAGGCGAAGTGTTTGCATCTGCGGTGGATATTACAACAGTTACCAACACACACGTTTCCAAGCAGTGGCATGCCCGGGCCCTACCAGGCTACTCATGGGAGCGTAACCCACCACTGTTCTATGTCGTAAACCCTTCTCGGCAGCGGCGATGGGGCTTCACTAATAATGGGCGTGCCGTGTTGCCGCCGACAGCGTGGCCGACACCGTGACGCTGAGTGGTGTGTGGCGCGTAACGCCGTGACAACACCGTGCACGGGTCGGGTGTCGGCGCGGCAGAGGTCGGCGCGTGTGGTCACGGTGTGGCGCGTCACATAATGTAATGCTCGGGTGTCGGCGCGGCAGAGGTCGGCGCGTGCGGTCACGGTGTGGCGCGTCACATAATGTAATGATCCGGTGTCGGCGCGGCAGAGGTCGGCGCGTGCGGTCACGGTGTGGCGCGTCACATAATGTAATGATCCGGTGTCGGCGCGGCAGAGGTCGGCGCGTGCGGTCACGGTGTGGCGCGTCACATAATGTAATGATCCGGTGTCGGCGCGGCAGAGGTCGGCGCGTGCGGTCACGGTGTGGCGCGTCACATAATGTAATGATCCGGTGTCGGCGCGGCAGAGGTCGGCGCGTGTGGTCACGGTGTGGCGCGTCACATAATGTAATGCTCGGGTGTCGGCGCGGCAGAGGTCGGCGCGTGTGGTCACGGTGTGGCGCGTCACATAATGTAATGCTCGGGTGTCGGCGCGGCAGAGGTCGGCGCGTGCGGTCACGGTGTGACGCGTCACATAATGTAATGCTCGGGTGTCGGCGTCACAGGCGTCGGTGGGTGCGGTCACGGTGTGGCGCGTCACATAATGTAATGCTCGGGTGTCGGCGTCACAGGGGTCGGTGGGTGTGGTCACGGTGTGTCGGCGTCACATCACACACTGGTCGGCTGTCGGCGCGGCAGAGGTCGCCACATCGTAAGAAGCCGTGACCGTCACGCGAGGCACGTCCTCGCGACAACAAACACCGCCGCACGCGACACGTCTGCCGCTGGCAGTCGGCGCCCAGACCACACTGTCCGCTGAACTGGCTCTGGATGTTCACAACACGAGCAGGGCGTGTGACTGGCGCCGACGGACGGACTGGAGGTGTCCTCGGTGTCTCAGTCTGCAGATGGGCGCCGATGTCAGCGGCCGGGTGCCTCAGGAGCCCAATGGCAGGCGGATCAGGCGGATCAGGCGGATCAGGCGCCGACGGCCGCCGCCTGCTTGGCCCTGGCAGTTAGCGCGGGATGGCCCGCCTCGGTGAGCACACGGTCGATCCGTGTATATTCGTTGGTGAAGTCCGAACGTTTGCCAAAAGGAACAGCGAGGGCGCACGCAGGTGCCGCCTGCGGAAAGCCCAGGTCGCGGCCGACTGCCCCTCTCCCGCCTCGCGCCGCGGGTTACATATCCACCATGAGTCAGAGGCACGAGCACACCCTCATCACCTCTGACCCCGACCTGGACATCCACGCGATCCACGAGTGAGTCACGCCGTGTCCAGTCGACGCGACGCATCATCACATTACAATCCGTCTGAGCTGGATGCAGCCCGTGACGATCCTGGTGCGTTTATGCTGCTTCGCCTCGATGCAGGCTTCAGAGGAGAGCGTTGCGGGAATACAATGGACTGCGGCTCCAGAACGCAACTCTGAGCGGATGTAGGCCATGACTTTCTGCCCCACAAGGTCTCGGTGGGCGCCATAAAATGTCCGTGCTCAGCGCTTGAAAACAGGCCATCGTCTGGCTGTCTTGTCCTCCAGGGATCCGATGTCGATTGCGAAGGTCAGCTGACTATCGAGTTGCAGTCCGATGAGCACCAGGCTGGGATGTTATACCGGCAGGTCGCAGAATGTGCCGCTAGCGAGCACCTTACCGCCGCGTTCCCTCTGATCCCTGGTGAAATGCATCAGACAACAATTCCCTGTATTGGGTTCCAGACGTTGCTTGCAGTCTTTCTCCGCAGGCCTCCAGCGCACGAGTCGCACTGTACCGTATATGGTGCGAGGGCTGCACGCGTCTAGGACGGCCAGCGCCGGCGGCAGAGCGTTGATGGTTTTCAGGGCACTCTAAGCACCTTCAGTGCACCGTGACAGGGGCAGACGCACGGCTGTGTTGAGTCCATTCCCCCGACAGCTTGCACTGCCTATTCTCGACCAACGGCATAGCGACACCGCTTCGACTCGGCTCCGACAGGCGATGGCAGACGGAGCACGATCGTGTGCACCATCCTGACCTGGCGAATCTAGCGACCCAGCTGCTTTTCTTTCGTTGTTGCAACCAAAGTCATGCATTCCAAGCTAACACGCTGAACACGTGCGGATGGTTGGTTCTCCTGCAGATGATCGACGAACAGGAGCTGAGGAGACACAGGGGTGGCTGCCACTGCGGCCGCGTCAGATTCGAGGTCACCGCTCCGTCTCAGGTCACCGTCATCGACTGCAGGTCAGTGCTCTTTCTCAGGCCAGTGTGATGAAGGTGTACGCTCCGTAGGCTTGCACATTCCGATTATCGGGCAATGCTGTCATACCTGCCAGCAGGCCTGTCGGCGTCCAGTGCCTCTGAGGGGCTCATATGCGGCAGCCGAAATTGGCGGACTATTATCGCGGGCACAACACCGGCGCTGTCACAGCTCTGTTCTGGGCACAGACGCCGTGGAAGATAATGCACTCGGGAGCAAAACGTGTGCAAAGTTAGATCCGCTTCCCTGTTGACCCAGCTCACCGATCCGTCCTTGCTTCTCTTCTGCTCTTCTGAAATACGCATAATCTTTGTTAAGTGATAGGGGTTGAAGTGACATTATCGCGTGCGGGAGGCTAACCATAGACCTCTAACTCAGCAGGCATTCGCCATCAGTCCCCGCAGCAAAAGTGTAAGTAATTTGATTTGCATGCCGTGGTCTCGAGTGCAATGTTAGGGAGGGACGTCACTCCATCTCTGCTGAAAGTAATCCAATATAGTAAATGCATCGGACTTCAAATCACATTGATCTCTGCACGTACTTGGAGGTGCGTGGCTGTATCGACTCTTTAGGAAAGGCACTTATGATGACTGATTGCAATGAGATCTCAGCTTATCCACCCCCTGGAGAATTGATCCCCTTCATCAGCACTCCTATAAGTACTTTGTGCTGTTTACTCCCCCTAGCACGATTGAAGCAGCGTCATGCCTTGCTGACATAATTTGTTAAATTAATTGCGAAAGATGATTAGACAGGTGACAGGTTCTTCATGAGAGTATAGGAGAATCCTGTGTAATGATGTCTTGGAAGAGATATCCGTGAAATGCAGAAGGGAAAGGCGAAAAACGTGCACATTTCTACGAGGGCCCAACAACTAGCCAAAGATAATTGTAATCCTCTGGACGACCACTTCTGTCATGTGCGCCAAAAAAAATGCCGGCCGAAATCCGTCATATTTTGTTGATGCCGAATCTCGACCAAGATTTAAAAAAAAGAGAGAAAATCCAGCATTACTGGCATATAGGATTTCTTCACCAATACCGACAAATATGACTGCGCCTCGCACTTTGGCATCTGATAGAAGTCCATTACATCGAAACAATGTATGCTACTCGCATAGTTCGGTTGGAGACGTGTGCGTGTAAACAGCACCATTGCCGGTGTTTGCAGCTGCAACACGTGCCAGAAGCGGCAGAGTCGCTACTTCCTGGTGTCGGCCGACAAGTTTGTGCTGGTGCGCGGCCATGCTGATCTGGCCACCTTCGGCTCGCGCCACGTCAAGCATTCGTTTTGCGCCACATGCGGTGTCCAGAGCTTCTTCATCCCCAGCTCGGGCGACAACACCGCCTCCATCGGTGAGAAGACTGCAGAGCTGATCCGAGCATACCTCGAGCACCCCCCGGGCACATCCTGGGCACATCTTTGGCACATTTTGGTCACACCTTTGGCACATTTTTGGCAAACCTTGGGCACACCCGAGTACACTTCGGACACACCGTGGTCAGATCTCAGGCACACCTCGAAGATACCTTGGCCAGAGCCGGATACACCGTGGTCAGGTCCCAGGCACACCTCGAAGATACCTTGGCCAGAGCCGGGCACACCTCGACCACACCCCTGAGCACACAAAGAACACATCGTGGGCATACCCCGGTAACACCACGTCTCTGGCATGCCCCGGATAGGTGACGTGCAAGTCGGCACGCAAGCGCCGGAACTGACGGCCGTTTTTTCCCGGAGACGGAGTCGACTGATTCACCAGCTGACTCACCAGCCAATTCACTATTCCCGGGGTTGTTGTGCCCGACTCAATGTCAAGATCACGGGGCGGAGTGTGTGATCGATGTTGGGTGTCGGCTTGTAAGGACCAGACCACAGTCTTGCCATTAGTAAAATGGTAAGACTGTGGTCTGGTCAGCAGGGAATACTCCATGGTATTGTCATTGGTATATACAACGGCTGTGTCTCCTGGATATCCAGTATGGTCTCCCATCAGACAGCCACCGCTTGCACAATTGCTGTGTTTCCTGGATATCTGGCGTGGCCTCGCATCTAACAGCTGCAGCCCGTGCAATGACTGTATTTCCGAGATATCTGGGCACCACCACCTGCCGTGTGGTGGGAACGTACCACATGTGATCTGGTGGAAACGCTGTTGGTGATTGTAAGCTGTTGGTGACAAAATGTCCGTTCCAGGTATCATGCCACATTGTTTGGATCCAGGCACCTTGAAGAAGATAAAAACGAAGAAGCATGATTCAAAGACGTCCAAAGTAACTCACCTGACCTCACGGTCACCCGAACAAGTTCAGTGCCAGCAGATGCAATGAGCATTCGCGAGCGCTGGACCTGCTGTGAAGCTCGACATCGTTTCATTGGAGGAGAGTGCTGTTCGTCGATGGTTCAGTCGTGTTTCAGCTGGCGCGGCAAACATTGAGTTCCTTCCCAGCACTGCGTCAAATTGTATGGCTTTGGACTCGGCCATAGCACCAGCCCGATCCTGACACTAGCTCTGACCCTTCTCTAGTGCCAAATACGAACCCTCTGTCTGGTACTAATGCTGGCCCTCTCAGGTACTAACACTTGTTCTGTCTCTGACATAAATGCTGGCCCTCTATAGTACTAGCACTGGCCTTCTGGCCCTACTACTGTGGTACTACCAGAGCCGGGAAGATGACGCAAGTCCATTTGGATACAAACAAAATTCGACCGGGGATTGTGACTAGACATTCAGGGCCTGGTATGGGCTTCATGCTCAACTAAGTTTTGGGCCAGGGCTGGGGAAATGCTTTGGCCATGCGAGGAGTCCCGGTAGCAGACCTCTGACTCATACTGCGGTCCGTGCGACAATAAATCAAAGTTTCTTAGTCTTAGATTTGCGCGATTCGGCTCCCCGGCTTCTTAGTCTTAGTCTTACTGACCTCTGCTACTGACAGCGCACCTCTTCGTTCCTGGCCCACCAGACCATTTTCCCAGCTCTACGACTACCTATATATATACATACTATTAGTTCCACGTGTCTATGACATCATCATATATTTCCGGCATATGTCTCTTTCGTATGTTTACTATAATTTCCTCAGCCATTGTGTTGGTATACAGTTTGGTATACATACGTGCAGTTTCTATGCCTATTTGAACATGCTTGTATTTGCTTAGTACTTTTGCGTGCACGCAAGCCGGATCGGCGCCGTTTGACCCTCCTTCTTAACCTCACCTAAACTAACCTAACCTGACCTGACCTTTAAGTCGGAAGCAGCGGTTTTCTCAGCCATCCGCATGCGGGCGGTACGCGAGAACGCCACGGTGGTGCAGTTCACACTGTCGTACAACACGCATCAAGAAGTCAACGAGCCAGTTCGTGCTTTCGGTGCCAGGATTGATTTACAGCCAAGCAGGCATTTCATGTTTACCCTGAACTGTCCAAGCTGCCAGTATCCTGTACACCACACATAGGAAGTCCTGCGGGACGTGCTCGTGCTGAGGCTATCCGACCAGGACATCCAACTGGACCTTCTCGGCGACCAAAACCAAGACATGATGCTCCAAAAGTGTTGAATTGTTCGTCAAGTCGAAAGAAGCTAGACAGCAAACAAACTGATGCATGCAGTGCATTGCGAAGCAGCCGATATCAGTAGCAGATTAACCATCTGCCGGCAGAGGGATAAACGACACCCCAGCCGTCAAGCACTGGGGAGTCACGCTCCTACCCAGTGCCTAGTGTGCGAAAAACATCCTGTGCAGCATATGACAAGACACACATGCGATGTTTGAAAAGCAGCCATTTCGCGGCTGTGTGTGGCAGCGGGAGTGAGCCGACGTCTGTGGGGTCGTCTGGACTGTACTTCGACACGCGCGTCGAAGTCGAAGTCCAGAGGGCAGTAGTTCACGCCAACTGTGTTCCTCTTCCTGTGGTTTATCGATGCAGCTCTGCCACCAACAAGGACTCAGCAGTCGGTCACCGTACCCTGGACATGGATCACCGTCCTGTGTAACAACCCCAGAGACTGCTGGATCAAGCTATCGCCCTTGCCGCAACCATACCTCCACCTCCACGCCTCGGCCACTGACGAAGGCTACGAGGCGCACTGGTCTTCCAGCCGATCCGCACAGGAGTGCGAGGCACTACCCTTCCGGCGATGGCTGACTGACATAGGGTGCTGGCATAGGGTCAGTCATCTTTGGCTGGCATCAATGTGTTCGCCGCATGGCGATTGAGACGAGGTACCTCATCCCTGTGCGGATGCAAATGCTCGCCGCCCAGCGACCGGCCCTGCGGTTAGGTTAGTCATGATCCGCCATCCTGCTGTTCCACGGTCGTGCTGTGGCAGGGGAAAAGATACGCAGACCAGGCAGGTGGCTCATGTGTCCGACAGCACTAGCAGGACATACCCCAGGGCTGTGTCGCACTCGGCCCCGTCAATCGCGCAGAACTTCTCAGCCATCGGTGAGCTGGGCGCCGTTCAGCAGCCGCCGAACAGGCAACCAGTCACGGGCGCGAGCGGTGGAGGCGAGACACCGAGACTGCGATTGTCAGAGGCGCCGTCGCCCTCCGCCGCGACCCGAGAGCCTGTCGTTCCCGACCGAGGAGTACCGCGAGCGAGCGGCTACAAAGCAGAGGCTGATCGAGGACTAGTGCATTCAACGCCTGCGAACATCAGACGCTGCTCATGTGGCCCGCCCTTGCGGTTAATGGACTAAAACGCGGCACAGGAGCGGGTCAAGATCGAGACGGCGACACGAAGCGACACATGCAGCTGGTGGCACGCAGGGCAGCGTGCCGGAGCTCAGACACGACCCACCAGAGAGTTTGAACCCTTACAACCAGTTCAAGCACGAACTGCTCACACCTGACTGCGTCCTTATCTACAAACAGGCAGCGCGGGTGGCGATACCGCAAACGCTGCGCCTACTGACGGTACTGACGCTACTGCACTGACGACGCCCACCAGGTCGTCCGAGTCACGATAGCCAGATCGTGGAGAGCTCAGTATTTTGGTCGGGCATCACTGCGGCCATCCAGGATGTGTGGCCAATGCCACATCACCACCGCGTGTCCCGCCCACCCCAGCCGCCGCTGCGCCTGAGTGCCTGTTACAGTGCGTATGCGCCGACTACTTTCACCGTATGAGCTCCTACTGTCTCGTTTTAACGGATCGACATTGCACTTGACCCATAGTGGGGCGGGGCCCGAGCTTGCGGTTCCAGGCTTGCAACGTGCCTTCTAAGACTGTTCGGGACATACGGCATCCCTGGTGAGCTCGCCAGCGATGGGGCCCGAGTTCGTCTACGAACTTCCTGCGGAGCTGGGGGATGTATCACCGCTGCCTCTCATCGGAGGCGTCGGTGGCAGAGAATGCTCCCCGGTGACAACACTCGGGGCTCGGTCATCGGGCCACATGAAAGCAGCCAAGCGCATTCGTCGGCTCTCCCGCCTCCTCTCGCAGTCGGCGACTACGAAAATCATACCTGGCTCGCTCCACACCGAGAGGTGGGGCGAGACAGCAACCGGATCATCGACCGGTGCGTGTGTTGTCCCGGTGGACGGGCCAGGGCTTGCGACGCTGAGGTTCCTGCGGCCAGTTCCTGCGACAGCACACCCCAGCCGTGACACCGCGACTGGTCGACTGGTCGACGATCTGCCGAATCGACGCAACCGCGCGGTTTTCCGGCACCGCCGACGTCCGTTCTGAATCCCATGGAAGATGCGGAGGTCGTTATAGAGACAGGTATACGCTCACCACCGCATGATGGCTGCCCAGCTGTTGCAGCCTGGCTACACGTGGACGTCCTCACCTCCAGGTCCGGGTCCGTAGCGCCGCCAGTGGCGCCAGTAGCGCCGCCGCCAGTGGCGCCAGTAGCGCCGCCAGTGGCGCCAGTAGCGCCGCCAGTGGCGCCAGTAGCGCCGCCAGTGGCGCCAGTAGCGCCGCCAGTGGCGCCAGTAGCGCCGCCGCCAGTGGTGGCCACAATGCCGGTCACAGACACCCGGTCGGCGGCGTCACCACACCTCTACGAGCTACGGTACCTGACGCGCCTGCTCTAAGGAGATCGCAACGTCCGAACAAGTGTCCTAGATGGCTGGATGGATATGACAGCTGAACCCGTGAGCTGTGTGTACAGAGTGACGGTGGTAAACCTTATGCCTATCTCGTGCGGATCTATCGTGCTGTGTTCTACGATCTGAAGTCGTCTTGTATTTGATTTTGCGTTACGTTAACTTGCTTTATTTCTTCACATTTGTTTAACCCTTTGCTGTCATATCTAACATGTCGTCGCTATCCGGTGTTACAGTGCCACACTACTTTGTTTCCACACGAAGATAATACACTTTGTGCGCTAACGTGGTGTTTCAATCATATCTAAACTGATCAGTAGTGTTTTCCTGGTTAAAGTTATCTTCTGCAATGCACTTCGATGTTGTGTTAAAGCTGGAAATCCGTTGAAAAAATGCTCGAACAGCTTCACGATGATGCTTTCCACCGTGTTTCGTGAAAACAAGCCTGTTAATTATCTATCACGTTTTTCACTTACCCGTACTTACAAAAAAGCCCACAATAGCAATAAACCACAAACTACTATACATAGGAAAGTAGGAACCACGACATCATTCCACGACATGGAAAAGTCTAGACAGGAAAAATTCACCCATATATACATTTCAAGTACAACAAAATTCAGCTATGCTAGCATATTCAATCCTAACCTAATCAATCCAGCCAATGTCGAAAGTACAGTTTCCACCGCAGCGTACCACATGACCGAAGTGACGGCTTTGCCTTCAGAGGCTTTGCCTCCAGCCCCTGCCCGGCAAGAAAACTCGAGGAAGAAGCTTCCTTACTTACAAGGGGCTGCCACGATGGGTGTTGTTTTGCATACATTTATAGGATTTCAATTTCAATTTCAATTCAAACTAAATTTCGATTTCCACATGGTAGCCTATGGACGATGCGCCCCTAAACCCCAATAACTTACTAACTGGTAGCCTATGGAGTGCGCCCAACAATAGTTTTCGTAAATCAACGCCACTGGGTTCCACCATGCATGTGTCGGGCGGGTCCGACCCCACAAAAGCCCACAGGCCCTGGAAACATCCATTGCCAACGTTATGATAATCGCATGATTGTTCAATACATTTACTTACTACAAATTTATCTTGGCAAGTGTCATTATTGAATAAACCTCACATTTAATGCTATGTGCACCATACGTTTCCAGTGGCAAGACATTACATTGGGAGCTTGTCATAATGCAAACTCAAATACTATTGCAGATTGAAAGGAACGGCCACGACCACCGAAACTAGCATTTACAACTGCATATAAACGTAATGCATCGCAAAAGTCCAAACAATTAATTTCCACCCGAAACGAATGTGTCGTCAATCGCATAAACACAAGCACACTAAGGGGTCAACTTTAGACAACGTCAAATGTACGCACCAAAATCCCTGCAACGAAAAGTGAAGAAACACATACTTTACGCACCCGAAATTGTTTCACAGTTGAAAACCACGCATAAACGATGTCGTGGCAAGCATGCCTCTTGATAAGAGGCCTGCTGAAACCGTGATTGGAATCTATAACATCATTTAGAATAGATGACTTTGCAATATTCATAGCTCACAGTTCCAAGTACCAAACATCTCAAGCCCAAGACATTGTTTTGGTATTTAGCAGCGGAAAAGTGCCATTCGTTAGATACTTGTTTCATTAATGAAAGAGTCACGTTTAACCAGCTTGTGTAGCATCCGGTGATACTAAACAAGCAAGAGATAAAAAATGAGAGAGGCTGGCAAACAAAGAACGTGGCCTCAAGGGCCGGCACTTACATAGCTTGTGGGTACACACATAGAACTGCATACATATCAAACAGAACACCTGGGTGGTGCACCGCCTTCGTAGGCTACGGACAGGCTCCACTGCCGACCTGCGACCTGAAACGAAACGGAGGTCCGGCGCCCAGAGCGGCGAGTCGTGAGCGTGAGGCCCGACCTTGAATGCCCACGTGTATGTTTAAGTTAAAACTTGGACAAACCTGAGAAGGGGAAAAACTAAGCAGCTTGGAAAACTCGTAGGAAAAAAACAAAGCGCAATATATAAGGAAGCCCATCCGTTTGCGACAAAACTGATCGGTACCTGCCTGCCTAATGCGAAATAACCTATATGTGTATGGCTTACGAGAGCAGAGAGGATGATGGCGTTTGGCTCACAATGGCTCGCTCTAAGTTGGCGCCATGCAAACACGTGATATGTAGTTGAAGCCCACTCAAACCTTATGAATCATTCATCGCTATCATGTTCCATGGCATCAGTGGAAATGAAAAATTAATCATTCAAATTCATTTATAGCAAAAATCGGCTTCGTCACCCGTTGGATATGTGTGCTGTCAATCAAGGAAAATTATTGGATTTTTTTTAAAATCAAAATCATTGTAAGCATTTTTTTCCAGTATAACCTCAACGTACCATCATTTTTTTTTTAACTCTTACTATCTGTTGAAAATATTTCACGCTAAATCAGCAAAAACAAACACAAACAACAAATAGTTAATGCATTAAATCAGCATGTGCTTTAGAAACAATGCTCCTACCCAAACCAAGAAAAATAAATTACAGGAAAATGCGGTAATACGGTGGAAAATGCGGTAGCAGAATAAATCCTGTCACATAACGGTACACTTCAACTACACTTCGGGAGGTCTTCAACTGCCCCCTCAGGTTTTTCGCGGATTGTGAAAGAACCGTGCACGACAGAGCGTCAAAATTTGGCATATCCTTTCCCACATCAATTTGGCATGCTGTTTCAAAATTTTGAAGTCGAGTCATCTTGGGTCAACGGGTTAGCCGAAGTCAATTGAGGTCACTTCCAAAAAAAGTTAAACCAGTCGTCACACTTTAACTGATGCAAATATTTTAATGAAACTTTCAGCGTTTGCTTATCTTTAGGGATTCAACAAAACGTACGACAGGAATGTTTCATTTTTCACGTTTTTGACTACATATAAATTTTGCATATTTGCCTATTGAAGTTTAAATCGAAGATTCTGGCTAAAGTAAGCATTTTGTATTAGTGCAAGCTGCCTTACAAAAACGTTTATCGGTCTGCTCTACCCACTAGGAAAGGAAAATTCAAGAAAACTTGAAAATCAAAATTTGGAAATTTCCTTTGGTGGGGCGGGGGGCGAGGGCAAACGAACGTATGGCCCTGGTCGATTTCGCTTTCCTTTTCTTATTCCCAATTTTTTTTTCTCTCAAATATCCACAGAAATTAATTCCCCAGCGCCAAAAACAAAATGCAAGTCGTAAAAGTCGTGAAAATATATCCCCCTAGTACTTTCGGGGGAAATTGTTTTCGGGGGTGGATCTGGACCCTACTCGTCGAGCGCTTTCCGATGACACTTTTTCATTTTCGTGCGACGCTTAGTTTGGATTTCAGAGGGGGTTTCTATCCACCCCACCCCTTCCCCCGAGACGGGGTGTGAGGATCTGACCGGAGAGACGGCGAGGGATAATCATTGGTCAAATTGCTTGTTGAGAGCTTAGTTTAATCAGTCGTGGGCAAGCGGATAGATTTCGAAAGCCGAATTTTAACAGGATTTTTTCGCTGTTTTGTACGAGTTTTATGTGTTTTTGCGGTAAAAGTGACCATGGCACCGCTATTATTATTTATTGGATTAATTTTCCAAATTTGGGCTGTCCTTACAAATCACAGTATTACATTTGGCATGACAACCGGTACACATCACATCAACTTCTTTACATCTGTTCAATGCGCATCCCTGCATTCGGATTCCGGGGTTAGCTACTTGTCCTCAGGAGCAGGGTATGGGATTTGCATTAATTTTGTCCCACAAATCAGAATAAGGACGTACACACCTATATAAACATACACATGCATACACACACACACACACACACACACACACACACACACATACACACATACCCATTTGCACTGGGCAAGATGGCAAAGTGTTGTTCACGGGCGAGAGCTAAGCACGAGTTAACAATCACTGGTCATCTGCAAACCCTGGTCCTTCTGGGTAGTTAAAGTAAAATATAGGTGATATGACAATGGCTTCCATACTGCATCAAGGAGCAATCGTTCTTATGAAGAGCGGGCATGTACATGCCATGCCACATCTGATATTGTATGCGGGGGGTGGGGGCAAAGTGATATTTAATACTTTGAAGTGCGAAGTGAAGTGTTAGCACTTATCAGATAGGTTTCATCTATCCCCTTTGCATGAGCAACGGAACCTCCGAGTGCGATGCGATATGGAAATTATACGACATACCAAATCATCGAAATGCTTAATATTCAATACTTCGAAATGCAAAGTGAAGTGTTAACACTTCTCAGATGGATTTCATCTACCCTCTTTACATGAGCAACGAAACCTCCGAGTGCGATGCGATGTGGAAATGATACGACATACCGAAACATCGAAATGCTTTTAAAAAAATGTATAAGTTTGCATAATCGCCTCGCATTCGGAAGCTTCTCGGCTCATGCGGAGAGCTGGCGGCTCTATGGAGACAGTACCTGTCATGGTGCGAGGTGATGAACATTAGTCTAGAACATTCATTGATTGATTTGAAGCAAAGCTGCCCCAGAAGCAAACTATGCACACACACCGGAGCACCCAAGTTCAGGCGAGCAGAGAAAACCGTGCCTACACCAACGAGAAAAGCCGTGCATTCCTTCACTGGCCAACCGACAAGTACGCATGCTCAGAAGTGAAACCGTTTGGACGAGTCGTGCAACACTCGCCGACCGGTCAGGCATCGTTGCGATTGCGAGGAGAGAGCGAGCTCACGGCCTGGGCCGACTTGGAGCACCACGCCGCCGAACAGTCCGAGCGGCGACTTCCCAGCTTGACTCCTGAGAGAGTGTAGTCTCCGGCGTCGACGCCGCCGACGCCGGCGTGTCGACGTCGGCGGGGGTCGGAGGCAGCCCGTCGACGGCGGCGCGGCCGCGGCAGTTGGCACAATGCGGCGTGCGGCGCAGGTGTGCCGGTGAGGCGGTGACGTGTGGTACGACGGCCGAGCAACCACCTGCCGCAGCCGGTAAGAAGTGGTGCCGACGGCGGTGGCCGGCAGCTGGGTGTCATGCTCCGGGTGGTGCGATGCGTGGTGACTGCGCTCGACCCAAATTTGCTTAGTCGATTCACATGCGACTCATAGATCTTGAAGGTCTGATTCGACTCGTGACTCAAACGGACTGGCAGAAATTTGAATCGATCCAGATCCGTCTCAGTGGTATCAGACTCATGAGCCATGAGCCGTATAATGCAGTGTGCACTGCCCACACATGATATTTTAATGATTGACTCCTGACTCAACTCATTTTTATCTAGAAAGATGTGATTCAACTCAAATCAATATATATTTTGGGAAAAAGGACGGATTCAACTCACGACTCATCTCAGCACGATTGATTCATGAGTCGACTCTCGATTCAACTCAAGTCGAACACATGTCTGGTAATTAGGTGGTGGGTGTCAGGTGTCAGGTGGCGGGTGTTGGTGTCAGGTGGCGGGTGTTGGTGTCAGGCGATACGGGTCAGGTGTTGGGTGGTAGGTGTTCAGTGTCAGGTTCTGGGTGCTGATGTTGGGAGTCACATGTTGAGTGTTGTGTGTTGAGTGCAGGGATGCACCGGATAGACTATCCGGCCGGGTATCCGGCCGGATATCACGAATTTTCAACTATTCGTTATCCGGCCGAATATTTCTTGCTATCCGGCCGGATACCGGATATTTTCCATTGCTTGCAACGATTTCCAGTTAGTATTCACCACTTGGGTGTCCCCTAACACAAGCAGACGATAAAAAAAACGGCCAAGCGTATGATCTTTATTGTCCCTTCGAAGATTATAAGTGAGTACTCAGCATTCAGTGACGCTGTGACGCTGAGTTACACTGAGTGACGTCAATCAAAACACGACCTGGTTCAGAAATGCTTCACATTGTGGTGAAGAAACAGGAGCTGCTCCCCGCGGCGCGGCAGAAGCCTGCTCTTCCTGTCCTCGAAGATTGTCCCGTACTCCGAGAACATTCTCTCGGAGAACACGGAGGACGACGGGGCGGACAGGAGTTTACGTGAGAGAGCGCGCAGGCGAGGGAACGAACTTGCTCGCCCTGTTTCGCCCCACCACTGGACGAGTGGACTGGGTCCGTCTCGCGAGGTGAGAGGGAGAGGGGGAAGAAGTTCTGCACTTCTTCCGCTGCAGTCTTCAGGTCACCCTGGCCGTCACGGCGTTGTCGCTTCGCAGCTGGTGCCTGGCCCTGGCTCACCATCTGTGTGAAGCAGTTTCCGAATAGGTCTTCCTCACCACTTGACCCTGTGCTAGACGCGGGGCTGTCGGCGCATTTGCTGTCAGTGGCAGTAACTTCTTCGTCCTGCGCCCCCAGCAGCTGAAGAACCTCGCTGATGAGCAGCGTCTTGACGTTGTCCTTTTCTTCAGACTTCTTGAAGAAGTTGAGCTTGTATCTGAGGTCGATCGCTGTGGCAGTCACATAGTGTTTCTACAGAAGGATGTTCATCGCTTTTGAGCTGTCAGCTGTGGTTAGGAAGCGGAGGCGCAGCGCAGCGTTCACAGCCGGCTGCGACCGGATGGCGTCGCTAACAGTGACTCGCGTAGTTTCTGGGCGCCGTTCGCCTTCCGATCAATCCTTGTCAGGTATAGATCCAGGCAGGCGATGTTGGGAATGACGTTGGACAACGTGGCGTTGTCCGAGCTCATCTCCTTCGTGAGATCGAAGAACGGTTTCAGCACGTGCAGGCTTCCGCACAGCTGCCAGTCGCTCGCAGTCATCTGCGGCAGATCTTCGTGGTCTGCCAGCTAGAGAAGAACTGGCCCCGCTTCGACTCCACCAGTCTCTGCACCATCAAGCACGAGCTGTTCCACCGCGTCGGAACGTCCTGCACCAGAAGTCGCGGTTGCAGGCCTTCAGCTCGCTGGAGCTCCTTGAGGGTAGTGCAGGCCACTGGCGAGTGGCCGAAGTGAGTCACCAGCCTCCGACACTTGGTCAGGAGCGCGTTCACAGCCGGCTGCGACCGGATGGCGTCGCTAACCACCAACCGAAGATGATGGATAGTGCAGTGGACGGCCGGAATATCGGCCAGCTCGCAACCCAGTCATGTTGGAGGCCCCGTTACGGATTAGTAGATGCCGCCGAATTCTGACTAGGTTCTACTCGTCCCACATCTTCGTCAGCATCTCCGAGATGTTGATGCCACTGTGTGATGCCGGAAAGTGGGCCGCTTTCAGGATGACGTCTCGACGCTGGAAATTGCTCTTGATCCAGTGGCCAGAAAGGCTGACGAACGCTTCCTGCGACGATAAGCATGTCCAGATATCGGACGTGAAGGAGACGTAGCTGCCGTCACAGCTCTCTAGCTCAGACAGAACCTCGCCCTTCGCTTCGTCGTACAGCCTCGGAAGCATGGCGTCGGAAAAGTAGCGCCGGCTGGGCAGGAGATACCGCGGCTGAAGTTTGGCGACGAGGTCGATGAAGCCGTCGTCTTCTACGATTGAGAACGGCTTCATCGACGTCCACGGCCATCATTATCATCACGGCCCTGTTGATGTCCTTGGCGCGGCTGTCGTTAATGTCCCAGATCTTCCTTGACTCAAATGATTCTTGGACCGATAGCTGCTTCTTAATCGCGGAAATCTTCCGATCTTTTGGCGTACCTTCCTCTCCAAAGGTTGAGACAGACGCAAAACAGCCGCGATTCGCTTGCTTGGCCGTTTCGCACTCGTCCTGATGTTTCATTTTCGCGTGACTGTGGAGCTGAGTCGTGCTGAAGGTTTTCTGTCCCGCGCTTTCGTGGCCTCTCTTGATAAGCCTTTTGCAGATTTTGCATTCTGCATAGGTATCGCTGTCGTCGCACAGTGAATATACCCCAACCGAATGAGGAACGCGAGTGCCCCGCCATGCCACCTAAGCCACAGGCCAACTACGTAGAAGATTAAACCTGAAACAATTGTGAAGAGAGACGCCCCCGACGCCTGGCGTTCCAGGTGAATGAATGCCAACGCGAATGCCGCAGCAGGCCAGCAAAAGCTATGCGTTAAAAGCTGCGTGCAAAATGTTTCCCTGGCGTCTCCATTCCCGGCGTCCGGCTCTGACGGACTTCGGATGTGAGCGAAATGCCAAGCGCCGGCAAATAAAAATCCTCTATACCAAGCTGAGGTTTGGGACCTGGGGCGCTCCAGTTGGGGGGGCAAAAATTAACCAGCACTTGTCGACCGAGGGGGGTGTTAGGGAGCGATGTTGGCGTAGTGTTGCGTCGTCGATCAGGAGGGAGGGCGGGAGAGAGCGATGTTGCATGGTGCTTGTCGACCGGGTTGGGGGTGGGTCGGCCCGGCGGGTGGTATTTTTATTGTTGGTTGTTGTTGGTAATTGTTGGTGTGGTATTTGTCGTGTCCACGGGGGCGGGGGGGCGATGTTGGCCTGTCTGTAATGCGGCAACAAATTTCAGTTTGCCGCCGTTTGGGGGGGGGCGAAAACGTGGTTTTCCCCGCACCATTTTCGTTTGGGGGGGTAAATGCCCATTTTTCCCCCTGGATCCGCCAGTTTGGGATAAACCATGCCATTGCTTGCTTGCTTAATGAAGAGGGGTTTTGGGGGCCTGAAATCACCTGCATTTTTAATGCATACATTTGAGGAAGAAAGTGGAATGGTGGGAACCTAAAAGGTTCAGTATCCGGCCGGATTATCCGGGCCGGATACTGCTCACGATCTGGCCGGATATACTATTCGGCCGGATATCAGAATTCACTATCCGGTGCATCCCTAGTTGAGTGTTAGGTGATGTGAGTCAGGTGTTTGATATTAACACGCGCCTGGAAAAGGGGAGGGGGTGTATGGGGAGCGAAATCCGCCCACCCCTCCGGTTTTCCGTACATAACTCCAGATTTTCCAGGCCGATATATGCTATTGTTTGCATACCTGCTTAGCAATGGCCGGCGCGTAGTTTCAAGTGAGAAAAACGTAAATCGACCGAATATTTTTCGAGTTAGGGGCCATTAAAGTAAAAATTATTCGCAGCGCCAGACAACAAAAATCGGCAATGATACGCTTCCCTTATATTAGCAGACGAGAAGTGTTGTTGGCAACACTATCGACTTGTTTGATGTGTATTGTTTCGCTATATTGCTTCAAAGTCATGTCAGGTCACCGAGGTCAAGTCAGTTCAAGTTCATGACAGGTCAATGGAACCAAATCTGGTCAATTGGAATGTTATCACAAATGCAAATGACCGTCATGCGATTGCTGTCACTTTGCATGTTACTCCCTGTACATCCTGAAAATTACTGTTTGCCATTGTGTACCTAAGCGTTTCCATACTTTATTCCTGAACTTCACTCATTTATTTGCGAAAGCGATTGCGCCGGGCCTCCCAATGGAGCAGTCAGGTGGGCTGCCCGGTTCCGGTAACTGGAGCAAGTAATGACCTGATAAAATGCTGCTATATAGATGACCTGAGGTCGAATGCCGGGTCTAGCATATGCATTGCATCATAGTAATGTCCAAAATATCGTTAACGCCCATTTTGGAGCACGTAAACACCATCACAACGATCCATAACAGTGACAAGCCACGCCACGAAAGACCAGAAAATTTGAATATTTTGACCTCATTTGACTTTGAAGATATCAACTTAAGGTCATCAAATTTACACACAATAGAGTTCGCTAACGTACCCATCCACCCTGCGAATTTTGTTTCTCCAGCTTTAATAAGAGCCAAGATCTTAGCGGGTTCTCACCCGCTAAGATCTTGGCTCTTATTGATTGTATGGATGATTGTCCCCTCCAGGGACAGATTTCACCCCCCCATAAAATCTTGGCGCGGAATTTTCGCAGGCCCTCCGGGGCGTATGCTAGGTGTTGAGTGGTGAGTATTTCGCGTCGAGTTTCTGGCCGTTGGTGTTACGCGTCAGATGTACTAATTGTTGGATCTCGCACAGACATTGCCATGAGCGGACAATGCACACAAGAGCAACAATGCTGGCAATAAAGGACATATGGTAACAAGTACACCTGACCTTTGCACATATGATCACAGCTGGTTCTTCACGCCTGGCCACTGAATACACTGGCAGTTGTCTTTTGAAAACGTACCAACAATCTATATTTCCCGCATCAGGTACAAAACATTTATTATTATCTGATCCATCTCAGATTTGTATCTCTCTATTATACTCTCACTCTCTCTCCCTCTATCTCTCCCTCCCTCTCTCTCCCTTTCTCTTTCTCTCTCTTTCTCTCTCTCTCTCTCTCTCTCTCTCTCTCTCTCTCATTCCATCTCTCGCTACATCATTATATATATATATATCTTTCTATCTGTCTTTATGTCTATCTCCCTCCTTCTGTCTCTTCCCGTCGTTCACCCCCAATATCCTTGTCTCTGTACCATCTTTCTCCATTTGCCACCACTGACTACTATGCTATGTCTGTGGTATGAGTGCACAAGTACGGATGAACCTCAAGTACAGGTTTAAAAACAGATTGTGTGATGTACCAAGAGGAGTTTAAGGAAGTTATGGTAGAATGCGTGTCTCAAATACATAAGGACTCCAAAACCTTTAGATATCCACTCTCTCTAGCTGACAACAGCATCTTTACAAAAAATGTGTTCGTTTCATAATGATGCATAGATGGACGGCTCTCGAGAATGGGAGCGTAGAGTGTCTCAATCGTGCTTCACTGAGGTGCTCATTGGAACGCTGCCTGATAGGTCTTTTAGTTTCACCAATATATAATCCATGACGGCATGCTTTTCAAACAGCTTGTATGGCAAGTCCTGTAGTGCTATTCCCTGTCAGGATATTGATGCATGGCGTACACTGTTGTCCGAAGGAACAAGAATGATGATTGTATGGGGTTGATTTTACCGATCTGGATTTATGGTGCGACCACAATTCCATCCACCTTCAAGCTTTTTAGTCGAAATGATTTTACAATAAAAATGATGCTTGTGCAAAGTGCATCTGTAATGAATAATGTATGAATGTCTTCTGTAAGCATCCCCTTCTGCTTTGCCCCGTTTATTTTGCATACGTTTGTGCTACTTGCTGGTAGGAGCCCCTTTGTCCGCTCTCGATACTCTATACCTGGGGTTTCAAATGGGTATTAAACAATCCATCAATTTTACGCAAGCTTGGGACGAAAGCTTTGCCGATTTATTTGTTCATGGGGTGAGCCAAATATCGGTGGAAACTAGTGGGGCGGTCACGGGCTTGCTACATAATTGTGTCGAATATGAACCGTCAGCATGCAAGGTGGACCAAATACTTATCATTACAATTCAGCCCTTGTGTAATGGAGGATCCAGGGAAAAGGAAACTTCTGGATGCTCTATGTTTATGCTTGTGTGAATTTCCATCAACGATTTTGACTCCATGGGGCCAAATGCCGAATACATCAACGACGCAAAGGGTTAGATGACCGGCTTCAAAGTTCCCTATTTTAATAATTTTGTTTCAAACCGGTGCATTAAGGCCATAGCAAGGGAAGGGGCACAGCGGTTTCCGATGGCAACTCCCTTGATTTGCTTAAAGACTTAATTGAATGTTGCTAAGGCAAATGTAGTTCAGAAACACTTTAAATTCCGGTAAGCTTAGGCCGAGCAGATTAATATTGCTAAGATTTTATTCAAGTAGTTTTTGGACCATCAATCAATGCATCAATGCCTTCCTGTTTGTGAATACCTCCATATAGATTTGCGACAACCATAGTGAAGGATATGCCGCAAACCGGTCAGCACTTCGAAAAGCATTCTTGTATGCACATTGTCTAGATACTCGTAGCTGTCAGTGCTTGTCGGAATTGCTGGCCTCAAAGCAAAAATTTTGCTAAGATTTTGCTCACGAACCAGAAAAGCTTGCATGGGGGGTCTACGCAAAGTGATGCTATGGGACCCAATGGTATATATGGTTGGTGTTTTTCTTCGGGATGACACGCGACTCAGTTGTGCGGCTGAAGTGCGGATCAACGGTTGTACGACATCTTTTGGAATTTGTTTGGGAGAGGGTTAACTTGATGAGTGTACAGGTTCTGATATCTAGAATCTGTGTGGGGTTTGGGTGTTTCGATACCGGTTGGTATTCCGTGGTCAGTTTGGTAGTTTTTTTGCGTAATCTACTTGGTTCATTATGACAAATCCATTGCATGTCTCTAATGGCTCTATGATGATGCTGGTGATGGGCCTGATGCTGGACGAACCTCTTGAGGAACACCTGCAGTGCTCAACAGCAGCAACGAAATCAGCACCAGTCACATCCACCTCACACAGCCGCAGCAAGACATTTTTTTTACTTAGTAAAATATAATTGATCAGAATGCTTGCTGAGACTGCTGCATGGACCACGATTATACGGCTACTAGAGCTCTTCGCACGACCGCGTCCCATCACCAGATTTTGCAATCCCACTTTAAGGACAAAATATTGACCGGAAGCTGGGCGAGCCGACAATGCCTTATCGGAACCGTTGCCGGCTGACGCCCCCCCCCCCCACCCCAGTCGACGGACATGCGAGCGCATGAAACGAACCCTGAGCCCTGCCTTGCCAGGAGAGGAGAAGCCAATACAGGCCGATGCTCTTAAAAACTAAGCCATCGTGCAGCAAACGGAAGACCCCACACCGACTGGTTCTCGTCAAAAAGAGAACCCCACACCGACTGGTTTTCAGCACAGCACGTTTCAGATGTTTATCATCCTGGTGTTCCCTACTTCAGAAGTTGTTTGTTGCCAAAGTCATGGTGTCCATGGTTCATAGCTGTCCCTATCTCTCTGTCCCCCCCCCCCCTCTCTCTCTCTTCTCTTTCTCTCTCTATCTCTCTCTCTCTTTCTCTCTCTCTTTCTGTCTCTCTCTTTCTCTCTCTATTTCTATCTCTCCTCTCGTCCTTCGCGAGGTGCTTCGGTGGGGATATGTAGGTGGGTGTCGCCGTGTCGATAATTGATAAGTTATTTTCTCTGCACCAGGTGGCGGTTGTATCCCCGCCGGGTGCACCATATCGATGAACGCCGAGGTCACCACCGACGCGCAAGCCTTCCTCGAGGAGATGCTGCGCCGGATGAACCTGACCATGAGCGACTGGGTGGTGTACGCGAACAAGGGCGTGGTGGACACGCCGGGCCAGCCCGCCGGCGACAGTGGGCCGCACTGCGGCGACAGCATCAGCTGGCTGCGTGACACTTACCGGCCCGTGCACGGCTACCTGGCGCTGGCCGTCTGCGTGCTCGGCTCGGTCGCCAACCTCTTCAACGTCGTCGTGCTGACGAGCAAGGGCATCGTGTCGCCGACCAACGCCATCCTGACGGGCCTGGCCGTGGCCGACATGGCCGTCATGCTCGAGTACATCCCGTTCGCGCTCGTGCACTACATCTTCGGCCGCTCCGACGAGTTCGGCCACGGCGTCACGCTCTACGTGCTCTTCCACGCGCACTTCGCCCAGGTGTTTCACACGATCGCCATCTGGATGACGGTGATGCTGGCCGTGTGGCGGTTCCTCGCCATCGTGCATCCGCACATGATGTCGCGTCACGGCACCATGCGCCGATGCATGCTGTACATGGCCGCCGCCTACGCCATATCGCCCATCATCTGCATCCCGTCGTACTTCACGTTTGTGATGAGCGAGCGCGCCACCGGCAGCACCAAGCTCTACCGCATCGACATCAGTCCTGCGGCGCGTCGGCACGGCGGCCTGCTGCTGCGCGTCAACTTCTGGCTCTACTCGGTGCTGATCAAGCTGGCGCCGTGCTCAGCGCTCACCTACCTCTCGATGCGCATGGTCCGGGTGCTGCTGGAGACGAAGCGGCGCAAGCAGCGGCTGATGAGCGGCCCGCGTCAGTTGCAGCCCGGCCACCACCTCATCAAGGGCACGTGCCGGACGGACCGCACCACCTGGATGCTGCTGACCGTGCTGCTGCTCTTCCTGCTCACCGAGTTTCCGCAGGGCATTCTGGCGCTCCTCTCGGCCGTGCTGCACGACCAGTTCTTCCGCACCTGCTATGTCCACCTGGGCGAGCTGCTGGACATCCTGGCGCTCATCAACTCGGCCATCAACTTCCTGCTGTACTGTCTGATGAGCAAGCAGTTTCGGACGACGTTCCGCCTGGTGCTGCACCTGCCGGCCAAGCCGGATCGGCAGCTGCCCGGTCCGGACATGAAGCTGCTCCACATCAGCAAACACACTGATGTCACATCAGTGTGACACCCGAGGCCGCACTCTGTCTAGGCAGGCGAACTGACAGAGCTTGGGAGAAGCAACATAGTATTTTCACACAGTTCCTGCACTATGTTTTCAAACCTGTTTGAAGCAGTGCTTTAGCCTACTGGGACTGATATATGAGATTGTTTGCTTTCCAGTAGCTCGATATATATATATATATATATATATATATATATATATATATATATATATATATATATATATATATATATATATATATGCACACAAAGTATCTGTGAACGCGTAAATGCAAACCGATTGCATATGTGTACATATGAATTCATCGGGTGGTCCAAATTGCAAAAAGCGTCTCAGATTCAGCGGTAACCATGCTTTTATATTTTACTCTTTGTGAGAGGATTCCAGAATGGTGCAGCGATCGATATTTCGGCAGACTTTCAAGTTGCGCCAAATTGATTGCATTTCTGCCGAATGTAATCCAAAATCGGAAATTCGACATAGTGTTTGCGAAAGTTCATAATCAGCTTCTTCCTTTGCAACGCTGGAACGGGTTTACAGTTTTTGCGAAGCAAAACATCAATATATATATATATATATATATTGCACGGTATATTGACACCCAGTTATACGGGAAGACTCATCATCATATCACATGCATCACTAAGTATCACATGGCAGTCTATAGGTTGAAAGTAGCCACACTGCACTAGTGAAAATGGAAATTACACACGGAACCTGGGGTCCAAAACCTGGGGGTCGGCGTCCTTTTCATACAACCGGTAAACTTTTGCATGTGCAGCTTCATCCCCTACAGCAGGAACTACATGATCTTCTCGTCCTTGGTCAGAATCTCCACTTAGTCAGTGCTGAGTTTGACTAAGTCTTCACAGTCGTCACAAACGTAGCGGCCTCCTAGTAGTTCGGGTTCTCTGACCACGTTTCGGGGCTGCTCTACAGCCAGCTGAACCCGACGTTGAGGATCCTGATCAGGGCCCAGCCGTTGGGCTTGAGCGGCTCCACCAGTTGGGTGTACTCTTCCACATCGGGGAAGTCTGGGACTGCAAGCTGAAAGACCTCCGGGATATGAAAGATGAGAAGTCGTACTGTCATCCAGTACGTCTGGTTTGCGTTCAGCTTGTCGCTGAAGAGAGCGAGAGAGAAGACCACCACCTTCGGAGTCAGGTATCAGCCATCCCTCCAGATGACTATGAGTGCCGTCCCGGGCACGTCGCGTTCCACCTCTCGGGTTGTCTCCAACCACCTCTCAGGCTGTCTCCAACCACCTCTCAGGCTGTCTCCAACCACCTCTCAGGTTTTTTTATAGGATAACTCCTAAGTTGTTCAGTGCATCTCTTTCAACTCTGGTGTACCTGTATATAATTGACGAGTGTTCCAAGTGCTAAGCATAAGTGTCCATCATATGAATGTTGGGAATTATATTGGAAAGATGTCAGGTCATGGCCTAGTGACGATGCAGTTCTTAGGCGCATGTTGACACATTTATCTTGAGAAGACAGCACAGACGTTAAGCACGAAGTAGATTCATAGATTATTCGAACGACATTCACAAATATGCCATGACGTGTCAGGTTGGGCCACTAGGTTGCACTGTGGCCAGTACGTTGGTTGTATTCTGTACCGGTTTGTTACTTGTTGATACTTGTAGGGAAACGGAATAGTAGTACTAGAACATCATGTGGACTGATGGTATTCCAAGTGTTGTGTCCATATCATTTCAGCTCTCTGAGATATGACCTGAAACGTTCCAAGAGGGCACGCTTGATAGGCGCTCTTTGGATCAGAATAAGGACCATTGCGAAGTAAAAATATCTCCATTGGTTAGAACGAAAATTATCTGGATGCTGATTTCGTTCCTGATGTGATATGCTTCGCGAAATTTGCTTTGAGCATTTTTGTGAGTTCTCATTTTCGGACAAATTAGTTATTTCATTCAATAACGAAGACACTTTGGATTTATATTCGGTTTAGCTATCACCTTCTGAACACAATTTGCTTCGAAAATCGTTATCTTCAATATTCCATCACATAATGCTTCGTATTTGACATTGGTCTCACCGGTGTCCTGAAACTTTATACGTTTCATGGCGTTAGACTACGATAGCTAGGTTGATACAAATATAAATATAGAGATAGAGATAGAAAAAAAAATTCAGAGGAAAGCGAGAAAAAAAGAAGAGAGAGGGAGAAAAAAAGAGAGAAAGGAAGAGAGGGGAGTGTCAGTGGGAGACATACATACATATATATGTGTATGTGTGTGTGTGTGCATGTATATGCATACATATGTATGCAAAAATATGTAGATAAATAGATAGAAGCTAGATATATAGGTAAATAGATATATTGGTAGAGAGATAGGTAGATGGACATATAGAAAGAGGCAAAGTGTGAGTCCGTGAGTGTGTTTGTATATGTGTATGTATGTGTGTGTGTTTGCGTGTGTGAGAGAGAAAGATAGAGAGAGAGAAAGACAAAGAGAGAAAGAGAGAAGAAATGAGAGAGAAAATTGCGGAAAGTAACCGGAAAGTAATGTTCGTGGCTGTATTACTAGGTGCACAATTTCTACCTCTCCTGGTTTGAAATGCAAGTGAGTCAAAGTGGACGCAATTTTTTTCCCGGAATATATTCAGATGTTAATACATGGGCTTTCAAGCTTCGCAAACTTGAATTTCAAACCTTGCGTTAGATCACCAGGTATTCCCAAGCAACTCCTGAAATTATGCTTGCATCCCATGGCTCTGACCACCAGCAGTATGCAATGATATTCGTTCAAGCGAACATGTAAGCAGTTTCACCATGCGCTACAGGTCAATGCCACAACGTGCGGTCAGGTTGACCCTCTAACAAATGATAAAATTCCCGCCAATCCATTCAAAATACTGCGGTGGATCTTAGTGCACGTCTTTTTCAACTAATGGATGAGTATACCTCGTGCCAAAAAATGGAGCTGCGGTCTGCCAACGTCACCGAGATAAGGCAAGTCGAAGACTGTTCAACGTGGATTTTGCCTTTTTCCCGACGTGAATTTCTGACCTACCTTGCAATAATTGCCAAACTCAAGAAAATATCAAAAATCAAAATCGTCGAATACAAGTTATTCACACAAAAATGATCTTAGTCCGGAAGTGAATTAGCTGGAAGTCTTTTAGGCTTATCATTCCTGTTAAATCAAGAAACCGCTTTTGCTTCCAAGGAAGACTGAAGACAAATGAGTTGACCAGCTGAATTAGATATTCCGAAACTCTTCTTATATGAACATGAAAATCAACAACCGCAAAGGTTCAATTACCGTTGATACTTTATTCTTCAATGTATCTCATGCCATTTTCTGGACTTGTATACATAACTAGCCATCACAAATGTTACTGGTGTGAGCTCAACTACGCTCGCACCTCGAGAGGTGCGATTCTTCCGCCTTCCGAGTGTTGATGAAGTTGTGGGAAATAATCCGGCGTCCAGCGAGGTCACGTGCTGATCCAGAGCGCAGTATCGCCCGACAGACGGGTCCACCAGTTGTTTCAATGGAAAAGTCTCGTGGTGGTGTAGAAGTGTATTGTTCTACAACAACATGCATCGCAAGTGAACATGCGAGTTATGAACCGTTTCTTTGCTAATGGACATCGTTCAAAGAAACGGGCGTTAATTTTCTGCTCAATAGTAGTGTGGTATATGATGCATTCATAATACGTCTGAATGACATGTAAGGAAACGTTGGAAGTTGGGTGTTCATTGTATCGTGGTGTGCGTGTTTACTTATCAATACATCTGCGAAGTCGGTGGTTATTGCTGTGCTGTATGATGCGACGAAGCCAGCAACCCAAACAAGCGACTTCAGCACTTGGGAAGTTGAGGTCTGGGACACTACAGCTAGCCGTTGCCGGTCCGGCAGCTTGCGACAATGAGATCAGTATCAGGTCAGGTCAGGTCAGGACAGGTCATGGTCTAGGACGCTGCTGCCAGCCGTTTCCGGCCCGGTAGATCGCGATAAGGAGATCGGGGCCAGTGCAGGTCATGGGATGCAATGGCAATTGGAAACCAATGAAAAGCGTGGGCTGTTCCCCAACGTAAACTATAGCATATAGTAGATAGATAAACGGTGTTGTGCTCATTCGTGTTCCGTCGTCGTAGGCTGCTAGTCTGGGGCTTGCAGATTATTTCAACAGATCTGCTATTGCATTTGTTCATTTCTTCACTTCAGTTCACTTCAATGTGTGGGCAGCTTTCCTCGTCAGTCACAGTGACGCACATTGCAGGATTCCTTTGCAATGACGAATAGCGATGCTGCGAATTCCGATTGCCTTTAAAGTCCCTTTGGATGTTCACTCAACCACAACAACTCTTGATTGCATATTCTCACAAGACGTCTCCTTCCGCACGACATTGACATTCTCGAAAACTGCACGTGTCTGCAGTATGCAGGCTAAAGGGTGTGATGTCCAAATATGGGCACATAGCTGCAAGTCATTCTGAGAACAATAATTGTTTTTGACGAGCGATAAATAATGAGATTTAAATAAATAAAATGAGAAATAAATTAGGCCCACGTGCAGACCAACACCGGAGGTGCGGGTGGTCCACGTGCAGACCAACACCGGAGGTGCGGGTGGTCCACGTGCAGACCAACACCGGAGGCGCGGGTGGCCCACGTGCAGACCAACACCGGAGGTGCGGGTGGTCCACGTGCAGACCAACACCGGAGGTGCGGGTGGTCCACGTGCAGACCAACACCGGAGGCGCGGGTGGTCCACGTGCAGACCAACACCGGAGGTGCGGGTGGTCCACGTGCAGACCAACACCGGAGGTGCGGGTGGTCCACGTGCAGACCAACACCGGAGGCGCGGGTGGCCCACGTGCAGACCAACACCGGAGGCGCGGGTGGCCCACGTGCAGACCAACACCGGAGGCGCGGGTGGCCCACGTGCAGACCAACACCGGAGGCGCGGGTGGTCCACGTGCAGACCAACACCGGAGGTGCGGGTGGTCCACGTGCAGACCAACACCGGAGGCGCGGGTGGTCCACGTGCAGACCAACACCGGAGGCGCGGGTGGTCCACGTGCAGACCAACACCGGAGGTGCGGGTGGTCCACGTGCAGACCAACACCGGAGGTGCGGGTGGTCCACGTGCAGACCAACACCGGAGGTGCGGGTGGTCCACGTGCAGACCAACACCGGAGGCGCGGGTGGTCCACGTGCAGACCAACACCGGAGGCGCGGGTGGTCCACGTACGGATCACGAACACCCTCCCAATTAAGATATGTCTGCTCGTGACGGATAACAAAAAAAGGCATTTGTGTTCATGGAGATGAGCACTCTTATTTTACTGATGCTAATGACATGTATGCCCTCATTAAAGATGTGTTGCCGTCCCATTATTTTCAATCATAGGTTTTTTCCGTAGTTATTGTCGGCAAAAGATTGTTTGTTTTCCTTTTTGGCACTTACCGGACTATTGTACGTATTGACTATGTTTCATGCCTGCACACACATATATACACACACACACGCACACACACACACACACACACACACACACACACACACACATATATATATACATACATATATACATACATACATATATGTATACATATATATATATATATACATACATATATGTATACATATATAGGTATATGTATATATATATATATATATATATATATATATATATATATATATATATATATATATATATATACATGCATATATATGTATATGTGCATATATATACTAAACAATACATGTAGAGGCATTGGACAATTAAGTGACCGAAACCGAGGAAGTTCGTAAAAGTGGGTGGGATGGGTCTTAGTAGGTGGGGGCCCCTTACGATGCTCATTCCCCCTCGACCAAATCTTGGCTACGCTACTGGCAGACACTGACCTCTTTAGGATAATTGCAGCTGGGCCGACCTACCAGTGTCATTTGGTTAGGCTGTATCGGATAACAAGCAACCATTTCATTCGGTAAAAGCAGCACCTGCGACCGAGTTTGTGATGTCATTATGAGACGACTTGGAAATTTACCTGAACACTGACATACGCACGCTTCAACAATGATGACTTCAAAGGCAAGGATACCTTTGGTATCCTATATATCGATTTTATACCCAGCGGAATATCTCTTCCAGTCATAAACGGTCATTTTATTTGAATGAAATTACATAAACATATATTTAAATGCCAATATAAAAAGAAACCCAATGACTTAGTGGAGGCCAAAAGGTCACAAAATGACCTATGATACAACAACGGCACCTGCATTAAACTGTCAGTACACAGTGATCCGATTGATACAATCGGACTAGTGTATACATAACAGCAAACAACCGCTCAAGAAGTTAAATACAACTCATACGAAAGATGTTATGACATCACCAAAGCATGACCTAAGATTACCCTACGGCCAACTTGTTCACACAACATACCCCATATATTTTGTTCAACCTACTGAAATTCTTAAGCTATTACCTCACTTGGTTTAGCTGTTATGGCACAAATTTCAAGGGGGAAATCTCCTCAGCAGTAAATTGTGCGTTAATTATGTGATTGAAAAGGTTTCCCGTACCGCAATGCCGCCCACATTCCACCCCTGGTTAACTCATTTCGTGTATCTGAACTATAAATTAATTTTCAACTTTTTGACGTTGGTGTTTTTCTTGTGAAATAAGTTTCAACTCAAACAACACACATTAATTATGTTTAGGCAATTGACATGTCAGACACAGACGAAAGGTCAATTACTAGGCTTGATCAATGCTGCTTGAATATTCGAAGTATTTTACTCATAATATTTATATTTCGCGTCCGAATCGTTTTCGTTCCAGTAGTTGCAGATAGTGTCAGTTGCGTCGGAGTTAAGCTCCGACCACGATTCTCGGAAGACTGAACAACCGTCGGCAATACGAGTGACCCGAACCGGGCCAATGCTGCTCGAGTGGTCAAGGCCGGCCATCCGCGCTGGGCGGGGCTTTCAGACCGCTGGCGGGTAGCCTCGACACAGGGCCCGGTAAAGTGTGACACGGCGAGTAAATGACAAGCGCCATTTTTGTTCCACGGCAAAGCAGAAGCAAAACATGGGCAAAATACTCCGGCTATGTTTCAAGTACCCATTACCAAAATGTCATTGATGTATAATGCACTTGGCAAAAGTTATAAATGAGCAGGACGACAAAAGGCTTGCAAGCCCCAAGTAGTTAGCTCAAAGCTTGCGCTCACTGAATTACAAACTCTTACCCGAACGCCATAGGTAAACTATTGCATTGAATGGCGCGAAATGAAACGGCGATAAATTCGCTGAGAGTAAAACGCAGCACGCCATCACCACGGAACGTCGACGAGTTTCTAATTCGTTCCCAACAGTTAATTAATTTGCTGGAATTAGCCAGATGTTCGAAGGTGATTTTCCCCAATTCCTGAACTTACAACCGCATCGTCCATGCTCAGCTTGGATCTGTGTTTACGGCAGTGATATACGGGACGCTATCAATCATCGCATATCTAGCAACTGCAAATTATTACTTTGCTCGCAGCAAGAATCTGTGAAATTATACGAAGAAGCGAAAACATTGCGCGCCCTTTTAGGGCTAATTGATTTTCTGCCTCTTTTCTCCCATACAATTTCGTCCATTTCGCCTACATCGCCCACTAGGTGTCAAGGACCAATGTCAAAGCATTGTGTGATTGTTGGCATGCGTTGGTATGTGGGCAAAGCTTGAAGTGGGCAATTTTTCAAGATGATATATCCGCAACTAGGTAACACTGCTAACAGTCACCTGCTATTTACGACTAAATATACGTTTGTGGAAAAGGCTATGAACAAAACGCAGACTAAAACTGCTTTTGCAACACAATTGTGATCCCTAAATATTGCATTACTCGCCATGAAAAATTGGGCCTTGTAGATGGTCGGGCCCGATTGCCGAAGTCAATAAAACGTTACCAGACAGGGTTGTCAACAAGAAATGGTTGTCAGACAGGGCTATCAGCCGATAAAGGCTGACAGGGCTATCAGACGGGGGTATCAGGCATAGTTTTCAGACACGGTCATCAACCAACAAGGGGTTATCAGACATGACTATCAGGGTTATCAGACAGGGATATCAGCTAACAAAGGGTTATCGAACCGGGCTGCCAGCGTTGACATGGCTGCCAACAAATGGTTATCGGATCAATAAGAGCTGGCTTCTGGTTGCGGATCGTTAGACGACTCGGAACTCGAGTCCTGTTGGAACCTAATGCACTCTTAGACTTGGACCCAGGGAGAAACTATGGACTAGGGTTAAGGTGGACTGATGCTCAAACCTGCCCTGTGCTCGGTTGTACCCTTGTCGTCGCTGGTGCCAAACTACCATTGAAAATTCGTCAGTTCCGTAGCCACGTTGCGTTGGTATTGCTACACAATTGCATGCTTTAATATTGCACAAACTAGTTATATCTTTAGTTTGGTAGTACGGTATTAAAAATAAGGTCCAGTGGTGCCATTCTGTATCAGCGTTTACCCATTGGCTTCTGAAAATGATTGGGACGGGTAATGCATGGAGGCGATGGGCAGGCCCAAATGAATTGGAATGCATACTGCATAGGATTTAATGTTAAATGTTGAAGTGATTTAGAGGGACCTTACGTACAGCAGCAGGAAGAACATAAATTCGCACGGACATACACTTTACATTTTGTATTAATTAGAGCAGAACAAGCCAATTTGGATCCGTGCTCACAAGTGGAGAAGTTGGGCAAAAACTTTCACTCAGTGCATCGCCTGATACAAAGAATAGCCGGATCACTGACTCTGTAAATAATGACAGGCTCACGCTTGTAACATAGACACGATGAGTGTGTGTGTGTGTGTGTGTGTGTGTGAGTCAATTTTGCCAGCCTGCCACCGTGTGGTGATATCGGCTGGTTCCAGTTAAAGAGAAGATGTGTAAGAGAGTGAGTAGCTTAGGGTAGGAGGATGTATCCGAAGTGGAGGCTTATTAGAGTCGTCGAGTAGTGGTGAAGTAGTGTTGAGATGGTCTAGAAGAGTAGATTTGACGCAGCCCGGATCGATTGAAGATGTAGAGTTGGTGCAGTAGAGTTGTTTGAGAGCCGGAGATGAAGTCGAGAGAGGGGGTTAGTCTGGTCGGTGCCACACTGGGCTATGGGGTGCAGTGGGGGGGGGGGGGTCGGTTAATCGCCATATGTGAACATTGCAAGAACATTTTTTTTTTGTAACGTATCCTTTACTTGTTTCCGTTTTCCTGATTTTTCTCCATTTTCCCCTTCGTTTTTTAACATATCTTTTCTTTTTTTCTTTGTGCTTTTTTCACAATTGTTCCATAATGCGTGTAGTCTTGAGAAAGTGGAAGAGGTGTTCTGTAATGGGATGTTGTTCGTTGTTCAGTAGTTTGTGATTTGTTGTCTTTGGTTGTTGTATTTGGTGCAATATATGAACATGTGTTTTACTGTGAGTGTGTGGCGGCAGGTATTGCATTGTGGTCGTTGCTGATTGCGTAGGATGTATGAGTGTGTGAGTGCTGTGTGTCCTATGCGTATTCGTGTTAGTGTTCGTTCTCTGAGTCTGGTGTTTTGGTTGATAGTGCCAGTATTCGTGTTTGTGGTGTATTTCGTGTAGCTGTATTGTTACTGTATCCCATGTTTGTTGTATGTGTTTGTCGATGGCCTGTCGTATTGTGGGGTAGGATATTACGAGTAGGGACATTGTGTGATTTGTTGTAGTGTTGTGGCTATGTTTGCTTCTGTGTCTGCGTGTTCGTTGCCGTGTATGTTTGTATGACTTGGGATCCAGAGAAGTGTTGGCCGTTGTGGTATAGTGAGTTGTTTGTGGATGTGTAGTATTTTGGGTATGAGGGGGTGTTTGTATTTGGTGTGGGGTGTTATGCTCTGTAATTCTGATTTTGCGTCCGTTGCTATGATGTATTAAATTTTGATATTGTATATGGTGCAGTATGCCGAGAAGATTGCGAAAAATTATGCTGTGTATGTGAATGCTGTATCGTGCAGACGGGCACGTAGGATGTCCCCCGGCGGTGCTGCGTTGGGGTACAGCACCGCCGCTGCGCCCGTCTGCTGTGTATGTGACTTGGAGCCGTCTGCATATATGATGTTGTAGTTGGCGTACTGTGTTGTGAATTGTAGGAATGGTTGCTGTATTTCTGCGTGTATGTGTTTTTCGGTTTGTCAATGAGGAAGCGTGTGCTGGGTGTCGGCTGTTTCCACCATGCGATGGGTTGTGGGGGTGGTGTTGTCGTTGGGAGTGTTGTATCTAGTGTGTTGGCGTGTCCACGGCAGCCTATTGTGGTCTTTGGTGGTGTTGAATTAATCAGTTGGTGTCTCCGTGTTGTGCGGAGTTTTAGTGCCTGTGTGCATGGGTGTTGTTTCGTGAGTCGTGTCTTGTAGTGGTACCTAAGTAGTGCTTCTGTACGTCTGTGCGGTAGTTCTGGGATGTGGTTGTATGTGTGAAGAGCGTGAGAAGGTGAGGTGGTGTAAGCTCCTGTGACTATTTGTAGGCATTGTCGTTGAATAGAATCTATAATTTTGAGGTTTGATTTAGCTGCGTTTTCGAAAAGTGTGGATCCGTATTCCATAATTAGCCGAATGTGTGATTTGTAAAGGGTTAGAAGTGTGTTTCGGTCGGATCCCCAGTGTGTGCCAGAAAGTGCTCGTAGTATGTTGATTCTTTTTGAGGCGCGTTTTTTGTATGTTTAGGAAGTGTGGCCGAAAAGTTGGTAGTTAGTCTAGTGTGATACCTAGAAACGTAGTTCTGGTGACAAAGGGGATGGGTGAGTTGCTTATTTTAGGGGTTGTAGGTTTGTGTCTTTGTTGTAGCCGAAAATCATGCATTTGGATTTGAGTGGTACTATATGAAGGTTTAGCGTGGCAAGTTTGTTGTAGAGTTACGTTAGTGCGTGTTGCAGTACTGTTAGTGCGTGTGCTGGTGCTTCTGTTATACATCTCATAAGCGGAATGATTCGCACGTGCGGTAAGTGTACAATGATCATGCGCATGCGCATGAACTCGCGCCATAACAGCGAGAAAACGACTGAAGCTTGAGGAAACGTGCAATGCAGCAAATAGTGGGACTATTCCACAACAAATCGACAAGTAAAAGGATCAATATATAATACGCAATATTTTATATTTGATGAAAGTAATGATGTGGGGTTATCTGATTTATCGCTTCGTCCATTGTATTTTTGGGTGCTTAGTGGGTGCGTGTCCTTGGCTGCACCCCCATCAATAAGTGATCCAGTGTCAGATATTCTAGCCTTGACAGCCTAGAGTCAGCATTGTATTGCATGGCCCTGCGTCGCCATTGTACGGTCTTGAGCGGACATTTTACGGCCTTGTGCCGACATTGTACGGCCTTGAGCCGATATTATCACGCGCCCTGGAGGGCCTCTGAAAGTTACATGCACGAGAAGGGGGCGGACTCTGCCCCCTAAGACCTCGGACCCTATTAAAGTTGGAGTAACGAAATTCGTAGGGTGGATGAGTACGATAATGAACACTATTTTGTACAAATTTCATGATCTTCGGTAAATATCTTCAAGCTCAAGTGAGGTAACATGTCAATATGTTCTTGTTTTGTGTGGATTGACTTGTCATTGTTAGTGTTCGCTGTGATTGTGTTTAAATGCGCCATAATGGGCACCAGTGATGTTTTGGACATTACTTATGATGCAGTACAGATGCTAGACCCGGAATTTGACCAAAGGTCACCTATATAGCAGCACTTTGTCAGGTAAGTTTCCTGTTCCAGTTACCGGAACCGGGCCACCCTCACGACTGCGCTTTCGGGCGGCTCGGCGCAATCGGCTTTGCGAAGAAAGAAGTGAAGTACATAACTAAAGCATGGAAACGCTTAGGTATACAATGACAAAGAATAGTTTTCAGGATGTGTAGGGAGTAACATGGAAAGTGACATCACTCGTATGACAGTCATTTGTATTGATGACAACATTCTAGTTGACCACGTTCGGTTCCATTAACCTGTCAGGAACTTGATCTGAGTTGACTTAGGTGACCTAACATGTCCTTGGAACTATTTAGTGACTATACTTGAAACTATATACTAAACTATGACTATAACATAACAGCATAAATCAAACAAGTCGCTAGTGTTGCCAAGAATATGTCCCTTTTGCCAATATATGGAAAGTTCATCAGCGCCGATTTTTTGTGGTCTGGCGCTACGAAATGCTTTGACTTCAACGGTCCCTAACTCGAAAAATGTTCAGCCGATTTCCGTTATTCTTGCTTTAAGCGACGCGCCAAACATTTCTAAGCGGGAACGCAAATGTAGCATATATCGACCGTAAAATTTATGTACGAAAAACTGGAGGGTTGGGCGGTTTTCGTCCCATCAAGTGCGCGTGTTAAACGGGCTTGACCCGGCATTCAACACCCCTGGGCCGGCATTGTATGGCCTTGTGCCCACATTGTACAGCCCTGTGAAGACATTATTCAGCCCTGTGCCGGTATTGTACTGCTTTTTGTCGGCATAGTACGGCTTTTTGCCGGTATTGTACTGCCTTGTGCCGGTATTGTACGGCCTTGTGCCGGTATTGTACTGCCTTGTGCCGGTATTGCATGGCCTTGTGCCGGTATTGTACGGCCTTGTGCCGGTATTGTACGGCCTTGTGCCGGTATTGCATGGCCCTGTGCCGTTATTGTACGACTTTGTGCCGTGCCGGTATTGTGTTGCCTTGTGCCGGTATTGTATGACCTTGTGGCGGAATTGTACGGCCCTGTGCCGGTATTGCACGACCATGTGCCGACATTGTATGCCCTTGCGCCGATATTGTACGGCCTTGTGCTGGTATTGTATAACCTTGTGCCGTGATTGTATAGCCTTGTGTCGGTATTGTACGGCCTTGTGCCGGTATTGTATAGCCTTGTGCCGGAATTGTACGACTTTGTGCCGACACGCCGGCGTTCAAACATCCGTCTCAGTGGAACGGTCGCTAGCCAAGGATGATATTGATGCCGATTCTCAGGTCGATATGTTTGCCTGCCAACAGCATTAGTGAGTTTGAAACTTACATACGGCAGGACCTGGATAAGCACTCGGCCAGGGTAACTTTGGTGCTGTCATCTAGGAATCAGAGTCCGACACACGGTGGGGATTTTTGGCAGGTCCTGCCACTTCTGCACTGCCACCGCCAGCTGCCTGCCCACATACTCCAGGAATGTCGGTGCCTGCCGCCATTGCCGGAACACACATCACATCATAATCAGCACCGCCCACACCTGCCGCCACTGTCGGAACACACACCACATCATAATCAGCACCGCCCGCACCTGCCGCTACTGCCGGAACACACACCACATCATAATCAGCACCGCCCACACCTGCCGCCACTATCGGAACACACACCACATCATAATCAGCACCGCCCACACCTGCCGCCACTGTCGGAACACACACCACATCATAATCAGCACCGCCAGCAGCTGCCGCCACTGTCGGAACACACACAACAACATAATCAGCACCGCCCACACCTGCCGCCACTGTCGGAACACACACCACATCATAATCAGCACCGCCCACACCTACCGCCACTGTCGGAACACAGACCACATCATAATCAGCACCGCCCACACCTGCCGCCACTGTCGGAACACACACCACATCATAATCAGCACCGCCCACACCTGCCGCTACTGCCGGAACACACACCACATCATAATCAGCACCGCCCACACCTGCCGCCACTATCGGAACACACACCACATCATAATCAGCACCGCCCACACCTGCCGCCACTGTCGGAACACACCACATCATAATCAGCACCGCCAGCACCTGCCGCCACTGTCGGAACACACACCACATCATAATCAGCACCGCCCACACCTGTCGCTACTGCCGGAACACACACCACATCATAATCAGCACCACCCACACCTGCCGCCACTGTCGGAACACACACCACATCATAATCAGCACCGCCCACACCTGCCGCCACTGTCGGAACACACACCACATCATAATCAGCACCGTCCGGACATGCTGCCTCTGCCACGATAATAACGTCATATTTGACACCATTCTCAAAGGCCACCATTCGGCGTACAGCATCATATAACGTATCAATGGGAGCATTGGTTTTTTGGATACTTGATTAGTTCGCTGCATACAATGAAGGGAGGCTATTCACGGACAAAACCAGAGCAGGTTTGTGTGCGAGATAATGGTGCGACATTTGATCACGACGTTCTCCTGGCGCGTAGGTGTCACTAGCCCTGTTCGGCAAGCATCTAGACGGTGCAGTCGGTGCAGTCGGAAGTTGGAAAACCCAATCAGAGTTTCGCCGCAGGCATTTTTTCTGTGACGTCATACATTGGCAGACTGTGTAGTCGGTGCAGTAGGAAAACCACGTAGGGTCTGTTCCAGTGGCTCCACCAGAAGGAACTCAGCGGAGGTTAGTTGAGGCTAGTTGAGACCTGCCCACGGGAACGACCGGTGGAGAAATCAGCTGACAGCGGTCTGAATTATGCGACAAAAAGGAAGTGTTTGGCGCGATATCTGGCGCTATTGATCAAATTGCTCCTTAAATGTTTGTCCAGATGATCACACAATGAATATAGTATGACTATATTCGAGTCCCAAAATTGTCTTTATTTCTAGCGATGTAGGGGCCCTCAGGAACCGTAGGGAGAACTGATGTTCCTTTTGCCAATGGGATGAACCAAGCAATCTTTCTTCCATCTCGGTTGAGCACCAGGAGTCGTCTCCACAGTTTTGTGATTGGTTACAGCCTACCTTCTTAATGTACAGCATATAATCTGGTGTCTGGCTACCTGGGCCCCGAGACGCTTTTCTACCCGATGCTGGCTTTTCCCCATCCCAACTTTCTCGACCTCCTCGATCGGGCTTGAGTGCAATCTTAGTTGGCGCCGCATTGCGGCAGTTGCGGCTCGGGGATTGCGGTGGTCCCGCCGGTAAAGTGACATCTTGCCCTTAGGACGAATGACGTATATCAAAGGCCACAAAAAGGATGCTTTGTGGTCTGCATCTGCTACTTCTATTATTGTTCATAGTTGTAATTTCATATTTGCATTGCGAAGGATGATCCTGGTAGTCAGTTGACGCATGAAGATGAGATTCATATGACGAAGGACGTTGTTTACGTGCAAATATATGAAACTAGTGCGCCATGATTGAGCTCCACTGAAAAATCACAATTGGACCCTGTTCCTCGGCTGGTGGAGCTTTTGCTCCACTGGTGGAGGTTGGTGGAGGAAAAATCTCCACTGGGTTGGCCACGGGAACGACCAGTGGAGGTTTGTGGAGGTTAGTGGAGCCACGGGAACAGACCCGTAATCTCCGACTGCAAGTTAACTTGTGCGTGGCTGACGCAGTTGAGACAGAGTAACACGGTTACGGAAAGGGCATAGGTAGATACATACTTCCAGGAAGATATAACGCACGACATGGCCGCCAGCTAAATTGTGCACTCTTGAGCCCAACTAATCAATCAATGAGATTGTTTCCTACTTTTTGGTCATTACAGCCTTGTTCTTCCAAAACATTGCCGAGAAATCGAATGGCTTTAACTCAAGGTTACTTGCCCTTTACCTTGGCTTTTGGTACCTATTTCTTTAGAATCCTCTGAGCACAAGTTGGAAAAACATTTCGAGGAGACTTGCTGAATATTACTTGGCAGTACGTTCACCTACCATTTCTTTAGAAAATCACATGTAGGCAAGACATTCCCTATTTCATGTCACACCATGTAGCATTGGCACAATGGATGATGCAAAATCCTTTTGCGACAATGATATTTCACAATACAGCATCAGTAGGTTTTAGGCAGTGCATTGCTGATGGGCTTTAGATGACCTAACATCAGTGCAATTTAGAATACTCAACATCAGGTTATATCATACAGGCACTTTTTGTTGATCATGCATTGGAAGGCCAGATTAGGTTTTTACTGACAATTCTGCATTTCTCTTTATTGCATACATGCCCATTAAAGTCATATGTTCAGCCCCACACCTTTACCATCTTTAGGTGGAGAAGGAGGGAATAGCATGCATCTTCATTGTTATACATGGGTGTGAAATGACCAAACCTGGTTGATGTGCCCAAAACTTAGATAACCAACTACTCATTGGTGCCCATGTTTTTTTTTGTGGTTTTTGATAGTACTTCAGTTAATTTAGCATTTTGTTGGTGAACTGACTACTTTGACATATAGTACTTTAATTTAAATTGCATATATCTGGAAAATTTGTTATTTCCCAATAAAATATACCGGGAACTCATTCAAATCACACCACAAAGCATCATGCGTATATTTTGTATTGCAAATTGTTGTATGGCATTCTATGCATTTATGGTAGCTTTTGACATAAAGGATGTATATCTGGTCTGACAATCGTTGGTTATGGTACCATTGGTACCATTGGTACAATGGTACCATTGGTTCAAGATTTCATTTCTGGAAATATGGCACCTGCAAACTGTTATTGTCCTTTCCAAAGCCAGAAGTACAAGGCTCTCATCTAGCATACAACCAGAAGTGCATCAGGTGCACCAGGTAGTACAAAAGAAGGTGTGCCAACCCATGGAGGAAAAGAGACACCTGGTGCCCCAATACTATGGATATAAAAAAACGAAGTGCAATGAAAAGAAAATATTAAGAAATGTAAATTAAGAGTAGTTTTCTTGAAGACAACTAGGGTAATTATTTGGTTTTTCTATAGAAGCCCATGAGCACAAATGAGAAAATGGCATGGACTTGACTTGCTGAAGCTTTCCTAGCATCAGCACCTACTGTTTCTTCAGAAACTAAATATGAGCAAGATATGCACCGTTTAAACTTCAGTGTTTCCCTGTTTAAGCTTTAACCAGAAGTTGTTGACTCCTTTTGTGATAATGATAAGGTATTCCATCAGCCATACAATACAGGCAACCATCACAACATGCCCATTGTGCTGAAGTGTAAGGGTGATGTAGGGTGGCACAGGAAAAAGATTGTCAATAATTTCAATAACAATGTTCTGAATTCAGCTGGAAAAAAAACCTGCTGAGCAGAGGGTGCACACAGGTATTCTGAAATAGTGCATCCAGAGTGACACCCCTGGTTTCTGAGTAGATCCCTTCCAGTCATTAGCATTATTGCACCTTAAGGTATCCACAATGCAAGTTTTACACATATGTTACCAGCATGAAGCAAACAAAGTGGTTAGGTTTTGTTAAATTAGGCTAAACTTTTCTTTTAAGGTTGGAAGATTTTCACATTTTTTTGTGACATTTTTCACAATACAAATTATTTAATTTCTTCCAAATCAAGCTAGGCTAGGTTTGGTTATGCTCTTTAAGTTGTATTTTTAGGCAAAGATAGTGGGAAAATTTTTCATTTTTTACAATATTTTCCCTCTAGGATTTTGCAATTTCTAGCAGCTCCCAACCTCTAGGATAGGTTATGCTACTTTTTTTCTCTCTTTTCCATAATGCTTTGCTACATCACCGAAACCCAAGCCCCTTCAGTTACCATGTCATAAAACATTCAGACTTTATAAGAGCCACAATGGGTATCTAGGTTAAGTCTGTAATGGGACGATACCATAAACATGAACAAAAAGACACTAATCACCCCAACCAACATCACATCACATTCCCAAGAAATCATCCACAAACATCTCACACAGCCATCCATCTTCATCTATCCACCCATGTCCTACACAGCATCCATGCTTACCATACCTATCAACCCCGATTCACTGGATCCTGCACAACATACATGTGGACCAAGTACCCTACCAATAATTTTCAAACTCCACCATTGCCTGCTTAAAGGGGCCTGGACCGTGCACACTAACATGAAAAATTTCATGTCATCCACCACTAATTAGAACAGTAAACAATGTCTGGGGGTAAGTTGCTCGTGTCACGATCGAAAGGTTGTGGGTTCGTGTCTCACCTGTCGCTACTCTTCGCCCGCGACCGATCGGCGTGAGAGATTGGCAACGCTACATGACTCAACGGTCGATGTGTCGTAAAACCAAGAACCAACCAACATGGATTGATGACCCCCATAGGCTAAATAGAAGAGGATCATTCAGATTGACCTGATCTAGCCCTTTAATAATTTTGTACATTTCAGTCACATCACTCCTTAACCTCCTATACTTCAGTGAGTACATATACAATGCCATAAGACTTTTCACATATTCTAAGTTACCTAGCCCACTGATGAGTCTATTGACCTTGCAGTGTTCACAGGTCCAACTTGTCTTGTTGGTATTATTTTTCCTGCCAACTGAAAAAGTATGTATTTGCAAAGGAAATGTGTGGTCACATGCTAGTCACAAATATAAAACTTGCATTGAATAGCAGAAATTTCATGAATTCAAATTACATGAAAGTGCAAATTTACCAAATGTTTATGAGCAAATGTTAGATGCCTCAATTGAAGACGTCAAGTGCCACGGTACCGCGGTAGCTCCCCTTATTTTTCTTGCCCGGACGCCCATGTCCGACATCCATGTCGAAAGCTACACGTATATATTAACTGTGCATAACCATCCATCACCCACCCATCTTCACCCATCGCCCAAACTAATCGTTCACCCATGTTTCCAAACGCATCATTCAAAATCTGAACGAAGGCAGGAAGCAGCTGACCCTCATCCGCTTCATCAGCATAAGTTATAGCCAAAGGTTCTAAATCATGATTAAGCTGGAGCTATGCCCCGCAACCATAAAGCTACAAATCGTACAAAATACAGATGAAAGTGGTCCGACCCAGCACGATTTTAGCCAGGGATTAAACACCGCGCCCGCAATTGCACCACAAATGTCTTACATCTGTCACATTTGTCGACTGCAGGCACAAAATTGTGTTCTGGGTGACGTCGTAGTTCCGACTGCACCGACTGCACCGTTTAGATGCTTGCCGAACGGGGCTACTCATTTCAATGTGGGCATGCGTGCTGCTGACGTTGGGACGGACCAAGATCAGGTCGGCTGGCCGGTAGGACTTGCGGCCACGGGAAGCACCACAGCCGCCACATCGCTTCGGATCGCTTTATCTTGGGTTGAGGGATGCAATAGGTTGGGGCATTTTCTACAAGTCCTGTGTACTGTCTGACGCCGCTCTTGAGTATGACCGGTCGGGCCTGCCCTCGGGCGGGCTCGGCGACCCGGTCGGGGTAGACTGCCCTTGAGTGTTACCAGTCGGGTCTGCCCTCGGGCGGGCTCGGCGGCCCGGTCGGGGCACACAGCGCCCCAAGTACACAGTCTCGATCGCGGAGCGAGCACTGAGCTTGTCACTACAGGCATTGTGGAAGGGAATACTTGATACTTGAATTGCAACATACTCGAGCAAAGCGCCGCCCCCCCCCCCACCCGCCAACCATACATTTGTTAGCCGAAAAAGGCGTTTCTTTCAGTAGAAGAGATGTCCCTGAGGGACACTCGAGCATACATCTCCCATTGATATTTTTGTATATAGTGACGCCCCTTCGGAAAAATGGCTCCCGATCCAAATTACGCCTCCCCTTCGAGTCTTTCCGGTCAGATCCTCACACCCCGTCTCTGGGGGGGGGGCGGTTAGTAACCCCCTCTAAAATCCAAACTACGCATCGCACGAAAACGAAAGAGATGCAATCGGAAAGCGCTCGACGAGTAGGGTACAGGTCCATCTCCCAAGACAATTTCCCTCCAAAAGTCACGTCACCAGGGGGTTAGATTTTACGACTTTTCACGACTTACATTATGTTTTTGTCTCTGGCAGTTCATTTTTGGGGATATATGAAAAAAACAAAATGTATTTGGAATGAGAAAAGGGGAGCGAAATGGACCAGGGCCATAAATTCCCCCCATTTTTTTTTTGTTCTTGAAATTTCTAAATTTTGATTATTCAGATTTTCTTCAATTTTCCTTTTCCAATGGGTAGAGCAGACCGATAAACGTTGTTGGAAGTCAACTTTCCCCAATAAAAAGTGTTTACTTCAGCCAGAATCTTCTATTTGAACTGCAATTGGCAAATATGCAAATTGTATATGTAGTCAAAAACGAAAAAAGAAAAATCCTCTCGTACGTTTTGTTGCATCCCTAAAGATAAGCAAAACGCTGGAAGTTACATTAAAATATATATATCCGTTAAAGCGTGACGACTGGTTGAACTTTTGTGGAGGTGACCTCACTTGACCTTGACTACCTCGTTGACCCTAGATGACCTGACTTCAAAAGTTTTAAACAGCTTGCCAAATTGATGTGGGAAAAGGTATGCCAAATTTGGGCGCGCTGCCGCCCGCCGTTCGTCCGCCATCCCGGCAAAACCTGAAGGGGGCGGTTGAAGACTCCCGAGACGGGGCGGGCTAACTCAGTCAATCGTTTTAGTATGAGCTTGGCGAAGGAGTGATGATTGACCAGATGCATTTTGTCGTTGATAAAGTATAGGAACTAAATACCGATTCGGCCAGAGCATGTGTGTGTGGGAAAATGATCACATATTTGATAACGCCACTTTCAAAGAGCACCACGTAATGTATGAAGTAAAGGCGGCAAACAAGAAGACTTTTGGAGTCGAAGCTCAGGACAAGCCAGTGTGGTGTGACGAAGCCTGGTTGGAGCCCGTTGGAAATGAACTGAAGCCCGGTGAAAAGACCATGTTTGGTATATTAAGTGCACTTGCACTTAATATACATTGATTTGTACAGTAGCTTGTACAAAGTGTAGTGGACATTATTACATCAGTTTTAACATGTAAGTATGCATCGATAACAATGTGTCGGCACAAAACAAGCCTTAATATACATCGATTAATACTCATTGCTTATCTTCCTCAATATTAGGAAGCAGCAAAAATAACACCACCAAGCTTTGATTCATTCCGTGTGCAATAACCTGTGAAGTGTCTCACCATAAAAATATCATGCGACTGCCAGATTCAAGTACCCAAACTATAATATTCTTCCGCATTCAAGCTTCATGGTACTTGGCATAGGTGGATTCTTCGCAATAGCTTTGTTGTTGCCATCACAACTATTTGCGCTTTAAGAGCTAGTTTTCGGCACATTCTTTCCATACAATGCACTGGCCCACTTGAAAATTTACACATGGTTGGTCTTGCAATGATGACACCCCTTAATGTAGACGCAGCTCAACTGTACCTCACTCCATGTACCACTGTCAAATGTGCACACAGTTCCACGTCTGATAACCAACTTGAAATGCGATGGGGTAAAGGTAGCTAAAGGCGAGATCGTTAGATAAAGGATACACCTGTGCTTCCAGCCTTTGTGAGTAGTTGCGCAGAAAAGGTAGTAGTTTATGTTTAAACACAAAAGCAGGTGAAATAACACAGCAGATCGAATAAACAATACGCTATTTGAAATAAGTGAAGTAGTAATGCAACTCGATGATTCAACTTCCTTTTCCTTCAACTCGAATATATCGGACCTATATGCAATATCAAATATGTCATATATGATAAAATAAAAATAGCATCCAGAATTACGTGGAAATGGCGTCATTACTTCTGTGCTTTTACCTAGACTTGCCCTACTCATCTACTCCATCTGCATCACCACACCAGCCAACACTAAAACACTTCCGAAGCATACAGAACACCTTATCCACGCCTATCAACATACTCAACAAAGTGATTCTAATGAACAAGACTTTCCTTTTACTTTCCTATCTACTATGTTAATTATATATCACTTGTAGAATCACGAAAGTTCATATCACTTCTTAACACGCAAATGACCTATGTTGCATGTACTACAGTGGTGGACAACTCAGCTGGTGTGTTTACGCTCGTCATTGACCTTTTCAAGGTCATTCGTGGTCTCTGACCCAAGTTGGCCTCAGATAGCGTGTTAGTCTTTTGAGCCACTGTGATAATAATGTGAACGATGCGATTGAACTTCACATCGGTTGTTACTTCCAGATGCCAAAATAGAAATACGGGCACAATTTCGGGGATCCCAAAACGATGCCAACTCTTCGACGTCACCCGACGCTTGATCTGTGGGCAAGAATAGTGGCCACTTTTAATATTCTCAAATACCGAGACATACCATGTGTAACATTTTAAGCACTCATCACGCATTACACAGAGAACAACTAAACATGGCAAGTTTTTATTTTTTGCGAAAAGAAAACCAACACTTAGAGATCAGCCAGCAACCCACACCATACCAATTGCATATCAATCGCGAAATCTTGTCACGTGCAGCCAGTTTTCTATTTAGCTAGCATTCTTCATTTTGAAATGCTAGGGGTGACAACAAAACCCTCTTCGGCATTGGTGCAAGTGTCAAGATCACGCGCGACACAAATGATGAAAAAGTAACAGGATGAGGCTGGGTTTAGTTGAGGAAAGTCTCCTAGGTTGCAGCTTCGACCTGCAGCATTGGCATCTTCCGCGGCATGGGACGTCGCGGCAACCGGTTACCGCACCGACCAGCCGAAATGTCACTCCGCCGCTGAGTCAGAGGTCACGTTGCGTCAGTAGCCACACGTGGAGCGCCAGCAGTGACATAAAGCCGCGGTGCGTCGTCGTCGGGGCATCCTCCCTGCCACTCCTTCGCTCTCTGCGATGCGCGCCAGATGGCTCTGTGCGCTGGTCGTCTGTGTGGTCCTGACGGGTCGAGCACAGGCCGAGCTCAAGTCGGCAAAGCAGCTCTTCGGATTCGGACGGTGAGCGAGCTGCCCGTGCACTGTGCTCACGCAAATGGCCACACGAATGTATGCCGATGCGAGTATTTGTCAGGTGTGTAGCCATAGGTTTGTTGGGAAGGGCCCGAAGGAAGCTTTGTTTTTTTTATCATCAACAGTTGCACTATGGGCATATAAATTATGGAGCGTTAGAAGGTTACGAGTTAGCCGTTGGTCAGTTTTCATAACTTTTCTCCCTCGTGGTGGAAGCTATTGGAAATGTCAAGTGTCATCACTGAACACCTGAAGGCCGGCTCACATCTACAAATTGTTAGCGTTTTGGGAACGGAACGTAAGTGGAACGTAATGATCTCTTAAGCTCATTGTGATGGTAGTGAACAACTTTACGGCGCGGGATCTAAGTGCAGTGTGAACCAATGCATTTTGACCCGCATATAACGCTCGCAAAACGCTCGCTTTCTGAACGTATCGTTCAAAAGATAAGCTAGAGTTACCTTTTTAAGACCGATTCACATGGAAAAATGGTTCACGTTTTCGAAACGAAACGAAAGTGGAACGTAGCGTAACCTGAACAATTTGAAAAGATACAATTACCACATTTACATAAGCAGCAAAACTTCTGAATGCGATGCAATTATGGAAACTTGCGAAAATAATGATCTTGTAAACGGGCTTTTGCGTAGCAAAACATGCGAAAAGCTTAACGCACATTTACGCTTCGTTTGGTGGAAGTTTACGCTCAAGTGCCAATCATAAACAAATAACGGTACGGCTGCACTGGTCATGATACTTCTTGAACCCATTCTCTGCTATGCTTTGAACAAATTTAGGGTACTGATGAAAAATAAACGTCTTGTTTTTATTTTAATTGCAAACCTAATGAAGAAGCACAAAAGTGTGACACGTAACAACTGAAACCGGCGCCAAGACGTCACGTTATTAGTGCGTGCCCCAATCGTGAGTTTTACGATGTTGCTGAGTGTTCAACTTTTTGGGGGATATAAGAAAAACAAAATTTATTTGAAATGAGAAAAGGACAGTGAAATCGACCAAGGCCATACATTTTTTGGCCCCCCACAAAATATATTTTTTTTAATTTCAACATTTTGAGTTTCCACGTTTTCTTTAATTTTCCTTTTCAATGGGTAGAGCATACCGAGAAACATCGTTGGAACTGAACTTGCCCTCATAAAAAAGGCTTACTTTAGCCAGAATCTTCTATTTGAACTGCAATTGGGAAATCTGAGAGAAAAAATTATATGTAGTCAAAAACGAGAAAAAAAGAAAAATTCCAGTTGTACGTTTTGTTGCATCCCTGATGCTAAGCAAACGCTGAATGTTTTATTAAAATACATGTATCCGGTAAAGCGTGGTGTCTGGTTGAACATTTTTTGGAGGTGACCTCACTTGACCTTGACTAACTCGTTGACCCAAATGACCTGACTTCAAAATTTTGAAACAGCATGCCAAGTTAATGTGGGAAAAGGTATGCCAAGTTTGGGTGCGCTGCCGCGCGCCGTTCGTCCACTGTCCGCAAAAAAACCTGATGGGAGGCAGTTGAAGACCCCCCGAGGGTTAATGCAGATGATTGACCTTGCACCAGCATGGAGGAGAAGACAAATCATGTGTGCTGTTTTGTAATGGACAATGTCACACCATGGCTGTACACCCCTTTCAAAGGTGACGCACTTTTTAGGACAGCCTAGACAGGTGAAAAGCATTCGTCGAACAATGATGACATAGAGCGCGAAGAAGAGCCGCCGAGCGGACCCGTGACGGCGCCGTCGGGCGAGTCCACGCGCCAGAATTTGATGTCCCAGGACTTCTTTCTCCTGTCTGTCGGTTTCTGTCTGTTTCTTCTGGTGGGTTCGGAAATGCGTACCCAATTTACATAGATTGCACGTGTCATGCGCAGGCTGCGAACTCAGACGCCAGATGGCAGGATACGCGGAATATTATTTTAAAATGTCAGTGGATCCACCGTTAGATAGCGTAATCAAGCCCCCAAATCCCACCGTTTCATTTTTTTTTTGGTTGCTTCGTAGTTTTTTCAACATGGTAAAGCATCATTCTCAGTGTTCAACATTTATGATTATAGCATAATCGGCGACTGACGACGCGCCACGGACTGCCTAGTTTGTGCCGCGCTCACACTGTCAGCGCGGCACCATCCGTCGGACTGACATTGGTCACGTGCTCCTTGGCCTCGGCGCACACAGGTCACGCGCGTATGACGTAGCTCATGGCACATAATTCGCAACCTAAGCTGCTGGAAATTGGTGCGCTTAAAGTTCGCACAAGATATGTATATGCATCCATCTACGCATGCATGTAACTGGTAGCGAGCGTAAATACCCTAATTTGGCTTCAGAGTGATGTTCGTGTTTTGTTCAGTAATTTGCAGAGTACATAACTTCGCTTCTGTTCGTCCTTGCAGAAGCAGAGCTGTGAGGGTAGAGCCAGATGCTGAGGTACTACCACACGGTTAGTAGCAGTGGGCATCAACATCAAAACTAAATGTTCTATATGGTCCGTATTATCCCACGTTTGATACATTTGCTTAGGAAAATGGTACAGCTGCGATGCGTTGATGTCATTGTTCTCCTATTTTCGACGAACAGTACAGCTCTGATTCAAGCCAGCAACTGACCGGATGACGTATGGGTCGATAACATTGACGTGTTCGGATGCAAGCTTAAGCAATGCGTGTCGAACGTTTGTGAGCCGTTTTTTTGTGATTCAAAAAGAGGAAAATTTGGAATATTGTCCAATCTATTATGCTATTTGAGTAAAAAGTAAAACGCTACTACTTATGCGTGCTATTACAGACATTCCACGGCAAGGTGGCAGCAGCGGTCAAAGAGGGAGAAGGTACCCATCCTTCCGTGGAAGAAGATATCCTGCTGGCGGCGGCAGACGAAGAGGACATTCGTTCGCCTTCGGGGGTGAAGGAGTTCCGGGTGGTCGCGTGCACCCCTTCCTGTTTGGTGTCGGCCGGCCGCGTTTCGGACACACCCCCTTCGTCTCGGCCGGCGGAGGTCGCCCCGACCAGCACCCGTTCGTATTCCGTCCGGGCGGCGGCGGCGGCGGCGCAGGCCCGGTGGTGGTGACCGTCGGGGGCGGCCGACGCCTGCCGTTCCGCCCGGGCAGCGACGTGGGCGGCGGGTTTCCGGTGATTGTGGCGGGCGGCGGTCGTCGCGGCCGGTTCCCGTTCGCGGTCGGCGGCGAGCCGCGACCCGGGGGCTCGCGCCCGGCCGGCCGCCGCGACCGGCGTCGCTCCCGACGCGACGGGCGCGACGGGGGACGGCGCCGCGGAGACGAGGCCACCACACGCCGGCCGCCGCCGGCTGGAGGCGAAGCGCCGGCGCGCAGAAGCTCGCGAGCCGAGCGCGACGAGTCGAGCCGGGACCGCCGCCGACCGCAGAGCGAAGAGCGCGATCGCGGCTCGAACGCGCACCGCCGCAGTGGTGCCTGTCGCGACTGGCGCGGTGGCCGGCGCGGCCGTGGAAGGTGGCCCCGTCGCCCGCGTCGGGACCGACGAGGGCCCGACGACCGGCGGCGGCGCGGCTTTCCCGGGTTCGGCTTTGGCGGATTTCCGTGGTTCCGGCGGCGCAGATTCCCGCGCGGATTTGCACCAAGAAGCCCACCGGAGAAAGGCCCGTCGCTAACACCACAGGGTCGAAGAGACCGGAGAAGACCACGGGGTCGGAGAGGCCGGAGAAGACCATCCTTCTTTGACTCCTTCTTCCCAGGCAGGTCCGCCGCACTTAGGACGAGAGGATTTGGCATCTTCTCTCCAGAGGGCAACAGCAACTTTGGGTCTGGCGAGCACAAACGGTGAGATCTTCAATAATCTGTACAGTGTATTATTGCTGCCTGCCTAATGTCATTTATTATACTTCGGATATGAGAGCGAGAACATTAATGATTGCTTTATTTGCATCTTAAAAGTTGACATTTTTCAAACCATTACAACCATGTGAACCATTAGAACTATTACGTCCATTACATCCATTACATCCTTACAACCATTACAACCATGATGTCAACCATTGCGACCATTGCATCCATTACATACATTACATCCATTACATACATTACATCCATTACATACATTACATCCATTACATACATTACATCCTTACAACTATTACAACCATTACATCCTTACGAACTGACATGGTATGAACTAGGTCGACCGAAAAATTGTCACTCAAGAACCAGAACACCTTCAACATGATTACTGTGCATGTTTTGCCATATTCTGTTCTGGTACGCATTGCATAACCATCACTCATGCACATCAATGGAGCAAAATTGTCTGTAAAAATGTGGCTTTTATCTGTATGTTAATTGGCTGTCTTCACTCGAACTCAGTTGAGCACACGAAGTCAGGTGTCGCGAGGAATGCAATGTTGATGCAATACTGCTTAGCATAGAACAAAAAGTCATTTTTGGACTTTAGCCAGACTTCTGGTCATGCATAATTGAATTTGAGACTTGGTTTGGAAACAACGCCATAGTCGCAACGTTCACTTTCTGGGTCAACAGACAACGCGACTGTCAAGCCGTTGACAGTCGCGTTGTCGGAGACAGACAGAGAAACGGATGGCAGTGTGTCATGGAAAGTGCTATGGTTCTTTTCTCTCACTCCCGGGTGGGTCATGCCGGGCTGCCGGGCGGGTCATACCGGACTGCCGGGCGGGTCATACCGGACTGCCGGGCTGGTCATACCGGACCGCCGGGCGGGTCATACCGGACTGCCGGACGGGTCATACCGAGCTGCCGGGCGGGTCATACCGGGCTGCCGGGCGAGTCATACCGGACTGCCGGACGGGTCATACCGGACTGCCGGGCGGGTCATACCGGACTGCCGGGCGGGTCATACTGGACTGCCGGGCGGGTATGACGTAGTCTGGTGATTGAATATTTAATATTTCCAAACATCCAGCTTTGGTTTGGAAATGCAGGACTAAAAATACGGTTTGAGTACTGTAAAAACTACCTCTGTGCTTTAAGCTGTAAATTAGTAAACACTACCTCTAGATGCAAAAGTCCAATTGTGCAGGAGAATATTTACTCAAATAAAGAAATGGAAGCGAACAAACATGCGTTAAAATTCAATTGTGCATCGGGCAACATGTAACATAGGTAGCGAAAATCAGTATTTCACTTTCACTCGGCCTATTGCGATCCATAATGTGCAGCGTTGGTGACAAGTTTCGTTGAGATCCGCCACAGTGCTTCGAAGACAGGGACTGCGATGCATAACAGCAACCATAAGCAAAGTGCAAGGCTCGCGAATGATTTCGATTGACATACACTTGCGTAGCGCCAAGTCTGTCACAACCTTGAGGTAAGCAAGTTCGCCACCACCGCTACCCATCTGCGAAATTCGCTTTCATCAGCCTAATGGACCTCGAAATTGAGGAATGGGCAGCGTTCGTCTCCCACCAGGTGTGTACTTCACGGAAAGCCAGCGGATTGCGTGTTGAAGGGAGGGCTAGTGAAAGGATTATCCAACTCTTTCTCAAGTTTTATCACTAGTTCGGTAGTCTTTGAAGGGAGACGTCAACCAACCATTTTGTGGCTTGCATTTTGATGAGCTCCACATTCCTGCAGCATAATATTGTCAGATGTCGTTAGAATGTTCAGTCAGGACAGATTAGTTTAATACAATTACCTTTGCTAACCGAAATCATTTTCGGTAGCGGACGCGTGACGTATAAAAGGTGCGCTCTTAAGCTGACAGGATGTTTAAACGGCTTTCCACCAACGGGAAAATCGGCGCCGATCTTACCTGCATGCTGACATATATAAGGGAGGAAGAAAATAGCGACGCTTACCTGTTTTGCTTTGCTCTGCAATATCCCGCGAAAAGGACACCAAACACTTCCTTTAACGTACGGACCCCTACGTCCACCTTTCGATGGGAGATGCGCCCGTCTCTTTCCTTCTCCCCTCTCGTCTACGAATGGATTACGTCCGCGACTGGCAGCGACGTCTGGATCAGGACGTGCTCTCCGCACACGCAGAACAGAGCGGCGCACCGGCGTCTCGCCCGGCTGCGCCCGGCTCGCTCACCTGGCTCGCCGAGCCGGCTGCCGATCCGGATCTCGCGCCACCCGGTCCGGCCGGCCTGGCACGACGCCCGAGGCGGTGACGCTGGTGGCAGACGTGCGCCAATGGCCCTCGGCTGAATAGCAAATGCGGAGATAAAGAGTGAGCGGCGGGGTGGCTAACAATTCCACAACAGGACGGGGCCGCGGGAGCTCAGTTGGCAGAGAGTCGGACTCTTGATCGCAAGATTGTGGGTTCGAATCTCACAACCGACGGCGTTTACCGATTCCACCTGCGACCAATCGGCGTGAGGCTGGCGACGCTATATAACCTAACGGTTTAATGCGTCGTAAAAGAACCCAAGGCTCTTCTTCTTCCACAGCAGGAGAGGAAACTTGCTTCGCCACCCGTGGGTGAGGAAGCAGTCAGGCTACCTTTGCATTGCCGTTTACATCCAAGGAATTACATCTACATATCGGTTGTATGTGCTTATGGGATATAGATGTCTTGTCCCACGACCACATTGTGATCAACGCGACACACGTATATCTGTGCAGGCAGAGCTCCCGCTGAGGAGTCTATGGCTGCTTCATCCACCTGTAAATGCAGCTCGTCTGCAGGGTGCCTGGATGGGAAGTTCAGCCCATACGCATATTGCAGTGTGACGTCACTGATGTGTTGCGCTGTGTCCATATACATGGGTCGTAAAGTCATAAAGACATAAAAGATCAGTGCAACTATGAGCCACAAGGGCCCTTCTTGGTTCAACTCTGGACACTCAAGCTGCTCGAGCTGTCACGGGAAGTCGTGCAGTTTGTTGCGCGTTTAGACATTAAAAGCCATACATAATCTAAAATAAAATTTATACAAAATATAATTGTCATTGGGATTGATTACACGGCAAGTTCACCCGGACAGACCTTGTTCCGGCCCTAGACTTTCACTACGCGACCAAGCTCGGGCGTCCCCCCCGGCTGTAGGGCCATAAGCCGTCCCCCCGGCTGTACGGCCATAAGCCGTCCCCCCGGCTGTACGGCCATAAGCCGTCCCCCCGGCTGTACGGCCATAAGCCGTCCCCCCGGCTGTACGGCGATAAGCCGTCCCCCGGCTGTACGGCCATAAACCGTCCCCCCGGCTGTACGGCCATAAACCGTCCCCCCGGCTGTACGGCCATAAGCCGGCGGTCAGTGAGAGTGACCGCACGAAAACATCCGACGGAAGAAGCGACCTCGCGATATTCTGAATATCAGGACTTGAAACGTGGCCTCACAGGGATGTTGCAAAGGTTTATTCAGCGAAATTGTGACTTACAGGGAATTAACCTCACTTATTGTTCCGCAGTGGCCAATATCGGAAGGAAACGTTGATGGACAACTGAGCTAACCTGTTTGTACAGTTGTTTTACCTTTAAAGGACAATTAAGGTCACTGAGAAAACCTGACCTCAGGGGACTTTTTCTCCTTTGGGTTACTATTCAACAGTAACTCTTCACATTGTATTCTTTCCACACGAACACAGTAGCATGGCGGATGAGGTACAGGGCTTTCCCTTTCGCTCGGAAAAGAAGTAGCGCGCCCACGCGCTGCTGAAGACACGATTTTCATCCACGAACTTTCGTTTCTTATAAGGGGGAGCCATCTGCAAATAGAAAACAAGACTAACACGCGCACGTCCGGGGGCAGATATCTGCCCCCTGCAGTTTTTCCTAATTTTCCGCAATACTAATCGGGTTAGCAAGGCCAAACCGCGCATAGCTGCTCATCAGTCTTTTCCACATATCCTCATGTATTTTTAACCCTGGGTCATCTCAGGTCAGGTCATCAGGTCAGGTGAAGTGACCCAACATCCCTCGGAGTTCTAGGTGACATAACTTCCACAATAAGTGGGCGATTGATTTTAAACTCATAGCACGTCATGATCTCATCAGGGACCATAACATTTATATCGTTTTTTTCATAGCATTGATACAAGGTCAGGTCGCGGCCATGGCTTCCCCATTATAGGGCTATGGTAAAATATACAAATGTTTCCTGGTTACATATTTGCTATAGGAATGACATCACAACGGTTGTGGCGTGTGGTTGGAAGCTATGCTCAATGCTACCGCTGACATTTTTGCTCAATGACCTCACCAAGGTCATCTGAGTTCACCTGAGATCCCTGGCACATTTATGCGCATTATATCGCGCTGCATTGAGCTAGAAGGCTGCAATTACCGTCATTGTGCTTGTACCACCAAGACGCGTCGATTGGTACATCACATGCCCTCCATAGGCTACTTCATGACCTTGACCTGAGGCAATAGTTTCGGTTGACCTGACCTTAAATCACACGGCCTATTGTAGGTAACACATGTCAAGGACTGTCGAATACCGTTCCCCGTTTGTTTCTATCTGTTACAGGTCCTGAGTTATGTGTCAATATCTGAGAGTCCCACCCGATCTGGTCGAAATTGACCTATGATGATCCAGTGACCTGAATATTGACCTGAGCGAACAATGACGGAAACACTTTCGATAGAGCCCATCACCAGCTAACCAACGCCGTTTTCCGTTTGTCGCTAGCTAGCATAGTTCTAGAGATCTTAGCGGGCAGACATCTGCCCCCCGGACATGCGAAGTTAGCGCGGACCGCCGGACGTGCGAGTGCTAAGACAAGAAGACTAAACACAATATATTAAAATATGCTTAACCTAGCCTCCTAACGGTTAGAACCTAAACTAAACTAACCAATTAACCTAACCTAACCTAACCTAACCTAACCTAACCTAACCTAACCTAACCTAACCTAACCTAACCTAACCTAACCATAACTTAACCTATCCTAAAACACGCTCTTGAGAAAAAGATGTTTCAACACACGTTTTGAATGATGGAGGGCCGCACCGATGACCCAGGAAATGATCTGGCGGGCCGCACGCAATGTTAATTTTGACAGGTGGCCGCGGGCCGCACGGACTGGCCTGGCGGGCCGCGGGTTGGTGACCCCTGTACTATTGGGTTTGTTTGGATTCCGAAGGATGATTGTGTATACACTTTACTCATACGTCTTATAAAGCATGGTTTCGGGCCCTATTTCGCAAGTTTCGGAAGGAAAGCGAACACTTCGAACTCGCCAAGCACTGGGGGTATATGCAAGCCACACATAATCTAAAATAAAATCCACGATAAAATATTCGGCATTGGAATTGATTCTACAGAAAGACCCAGAGAAACCTTGTTTCCGTCCTAGGCTTCCACAATGCGACCAAGTTTGGGCGTCCTCCCAAGCGCTACAAATCGCAATTCGTCAGTATTTCGAAATGCTGAAGGTTACGATCAGCACTTTTGAACTTTCTCTATTGTCCATGAACGATTAAACGGAAACATTAAAATATTTTGTGAAACAATTATTTAAATCTGGCCTGGAAGGTGAACCATTGGCCTGATGTATCGCGATTCTGTGTCAATTTTTTTCTTCAAATAAATTTAATCCGAGTTGTTGCTGGGGTGGCTTGAGGAGCCAGGGTTCTATTGCTAAGCAGAGCTTGTTGCGTGAACCCTGGCCCCACCATCCGATCCATGAACTCCAGTCCAACGGCAGAATTTAGACCGAAAGTTTAACGTGCCGCCAATGCACCGACACGGCCGCCCGGTAGCTCGTCCCCGGCATTATCGGGCCAGCTGCCAACTGACACTCCCGGCCGGGGGCTAAGTGCGAGCGCGCGAAGCGACTCAAACCCTGTGTTGCCAGTACAGGGGAGACCAGTGCAAGCCTCCCGCCGACGTTACTTGACGAGCCGTCACTACCTGACGAGCCGTCACTACCTGACGAGCCGACGTTACTTGACGAGCCGTCACTACCTGACGAGCCGTCACTACCTGACGAGCCGTCACTACCTGACGAGCCGACACTACCTGACGAGCCAACACTACCTGACGAGCCGTCACTACCTGACGAGCCGACACTACCTGACGAGCCGTCACTACCTGACGAGCCGTCACTACCTGACGAGCCGTCACTACCTGACGAGCCGTCACTACCTGACGAGCCGACACTACCTGACGAGCCGTCACTACCTGACGAGCCAACACTACCTGACGAGCCAACACTACCTGACGAGCCGACACTACCTGACGAGCCGTCACTACCTGACGAGCCGTCACTACCTGACGAGCCGTCACTACCTGACGAGCCGTCACTACCTGACGATCCGTCACTACCTGACGATCCGTCACTACCTGACGATCCGTCACTACCTGACGATCCGTCACTATCTGACGAGCCGTCACTACCTGACGATCCGTCACTACCTGACGAGCCGTCACTACCTGACGAGCCGTCACTACCTGACGAGCCGTCACTACCTGACGAGCCGTCACTACCTGACGAGCCGACACTACCTGACGAGCCGTCACTACCTGACGAGCCGTCACTATCTGACGATCCGTCACTACCTGACGATCCGTCACTACCTGACGAGCCGTCACTACCTGACGAGCCGTCACTACCTGACGAGCCGTCACTACCTGACGAGCCGTCACTACCTGACGAGCCAACACTATCTGACGAGCCGTCACTACCTGACGAGCCGTCACTACCTGACGAGCCGTCACTACCTGACGAGCCGTCACTACCTGACGAGCCGACACTACCTGACGAGCCGTCACTACCTGACGAGCCGTCACTACCTGACGAGCCGTCACTACCTGACGAGCCGTCACTACCTGACGAGCCGTCACTACCTGACGAGCCGTCACTACCTGACGAGCTGACGTTGCCTGACGATCCAACAGTACCTGACGAGCCAACACTACCTGACGAGCCGACGCTACCTGACGAGCTACTTCACGAGTTACTTCACGAGTTTGTTTGTGTTTTGTCACCATTTCGATTTCAGATTCACATTCAAGCGACTGCCTTAGTTGTATCGTTGAATTTGAGCTGGAGGCAGAGCGTCATCGAGGAAGCTGTGCTCTTCCGAACGAATGGCCTACTTTTGGCAAACTTGGTACGGTCTTGTCGGATTACCCAAGTTCGCTTTCTCAGAAATAGCGTCTTTCGCCCGTATCGTTGGTATCAGCCAATCAGCTTGCAAGTTGTTTCACTACTGAAACAGCAGCATATGAACAGCTCCGCCTCTGCCTACACGGGCCGCTGGTCGTCGCTGGTCGTCGTTAGTCGTCGCTGGTCGTCACTGGTCGTCGCTGGTCGTCGCTGGTCGTCGCTGGTCGTCGCTGGTCGTCGCTGGTCGTCGCTAGTTGCGGTCGACTGTTTTGGGTCATATAGCGTCGCCGATCTCTGACGTTGGTCGGTCGCGGAAGAAGCGTAGCGTCTGGTGGGATTTGAACTCACAATCATTCTGTTGCAGACGGGCACTATATCCCTAGAATGATCGCCATTTGTTGCTGTCGTATTGCTGTATTGGCGGATTAGTGTCGGTCGTCGTGCAGACAAGGGTGCCATCCTGACAGAATGTTATAGTGCAGTGGATGGTGATGTGGGAGATGGATGGTAATGTGTGGGATGGCTAGTGCTGTGGGGATGGGTGGTAATGTTTGGGATGGATGGTGATCAATGGATATTTGGATGGCAATGGATGGATGATGGTGATGGATGTATAGATGGATGGTGATGGATGTACAGATGGATGGTGATTAATGCATCCATTGACGATGATGTGGGGATTGGTGGTGACGGCTGGATGTATGGATAGTGATGGATGGATCGATGAATGGTGCTGGATGCATAGATACATGATGATGAGAGGGATGGGTGGTGGTGCGTGGATAGATGGATGGTGATGTGGGGGATGAATGGTGATGGATGGTGATGGATGAATATATCGATGTCGTTGGATGCATATTTTGTTGGTGATGGATGCATTGATGGATGGTGATGTGTGGATGGATAGTGTTGGATGGATATATAAGGAGGGTGATGGATGGATATGTTGATGGTGATGGATGGATATATTGATGGCGATGGATGATGATGGATGGATAGATGGATGTTAATGAACGGATAGATGGATTGTGGTTGATGAGTAGATGGGTGGTGTTGGACGAATTGATGGCTGGATAGATGGATGGATGGTGATTGGTGGATAGATTGGTGGTGATGGATGGATATATCCTCAGTAGGACTCGGATTGTCGGATCTCCTCCCTACTCAAATTGTAAGTAGACATGACACTGTTGTAGACCAGGAATGTACACCACCTAAGCATGCATCTAACTGCAGAATAGCAAAGCCTCCTTGGAAAAACGTCCATCGAGTATTCTGTGAGGCGTAGGTAAGCGTTGGCAAGGGCAGGTTGTGTCAAAATTGCTCGTAGACCCGTCGTAAGGACCTGTACGTATTCGTGAGGAATCATACCCATTCTTATGAGCCATGGACATTTCAAAGCGCTAGATTGAAATGTCCAGGCCCGCAGACTCAAAGCGTTTGTTCGTAGGGGCCCGTAGGATTTTGACAAAGAGTACGAGGACGTTCGTAAAGGCACGTAGACGGTCGTAGGTTCCCGGAGACGTTCCCAAGGGCTCATCAGACGGTCGTAAGGACTCCTATACGCCTGTGAGAGCCAGCAAGCTTCGAAAATACCCGCATACGTTCACAAGGACCGGAAAACGTTCGTAAGAGTTCGCAAACGTTCTTAGGGGCCTGGTGACAGCAATATAAGTGTTGCTTGCCTTTCTATCTCGCCATGGCGACCCCGTAAGGAGAAGAGGATTACGTACACAGACCCCCCTCTCCACCCCTGGTGCGACCGTTCCTCAAGTGGACCACGGCATATCCCAGAAGTTACCGAATACAATAACGATGTTTACTGAATGACATTAAATGCCTCAAAAGCTCAATTGGGAACATTTGAACACAATTTTAAGCTGGATCACGTGTGTAAATGTGATGCCTTGTCCGGTGTGGAATGTGATACAAGATTATGATCCAGAATACCAAGTACAGTATGATGAATAATTATACCTCTAATTGTTGGTTAATAAATGCACTATTTTCATTCCTATAAGAGTGATGGATTCCATCGAATTACCAGCCTCCGTATGGTTGTGGTCTTTTGACATGACCTATGTCAACCTAAATACTTTAAACAGATCATGTGCAACTGCAGCGCAAATTAACTCAATATCAACACCGACCATCCATTGGTGACTTTGTCATTACCATTATAAGAGTCCCGTGATCGTCCAGGCTCATTCGTCAGTCACGTCATTTGACATAATCTAGGCTTTCCGGCCATACAAATCTTGACACCACATATCTGAGTAGCCAGTCGTAGTGTCTGCTACGCTTCACGTCCTTAACATTGGTGGTTTATTGCAATCGTGGTGAAAGGAACATGGAGAATTAACCCCTGACATTCGCAGGTGAGCACGGGCACTGAATTTGGAATGTGGCGCGGATCCGCTATTCTTCCCAGTTCTTTGCACATATCCCCAAAGCCAAGGAGCGTACAGATGTGTTCGTTCGTTTTCGTTCAGATGTGGACGTAGCTCGACATTTAAAGCATACAAATTGTTTGGCTATTTTGCAAGTTTTTGACGTACAACTTCAAACGTGCCGGACGAAATATTGCGCGAAACGATGACGGTGAGACACATTTAGCATATTCAAGCAACACTTATAAAACACAAGATTATATACTAAATCAAACATATTGGTAATGTCTAGCTGTGATATATTCCACACCAATCGTGCACATTAGTTATGCCGATGACGCCGACGCGCATGAAAAAAAAAACGGAAGCATGGTAGTTGGCCTCATTTGACCCAGAGCGAGTTGACGTAGGTTTGCAAAATTATAATACCGAAACGCTTCCTACAGACCTCAATCGCCCTGCAGAGTTAGTGTTTAAAGCTTGCATAGATAATTTAATAATGTTCGTGTTTTTCGCTTATCTCATATCTCTTCTTAGTGAATATCTTGCAAACATCTCCTAGACTGATGATGGGTTTAGCTTGCGCACTACTTGCCCGTAGAACTTCCCACAAGTCATCTGTGATTCAGAAAGTTCGTCGTCTTGGCGCTTCCACTTGCGAGGTTTTTCCTTCTGTGCCATTTTGCTCTTTCACGCAGCTACTGATTCGCTACAAAGCGGAACGGAGGTTTCCAACTCACACGAATTGAATCACACACGTCTTATTGCAAATTCCGAAGTTTTATAACGCTTCTCCGTTCATATTTGATGTCGTACGACCCGTGACGCATGGATTCCCACAGAGGAAAAATACAATCCTACCGTTGCATGCAGAGTCATAGAATCATAGAATGCCATTGGGCAGTCTATAGAACCCAAAATTGTCTCTTGGCATTGTGAACAAAAACACAGACAGCCTATCTGTGTTAGTTTATATTGTGTCTTCGTTCATTCCCGCAACTTCTGGATGGTCATAATCCATAGTTTGTAACACGCTGGTATATTTGCCTTGCACCTCCCTCCATATTATGTTTTGCTTTGCATTTCACTCATTGACCCATTCATTCCAGCACTCACTCAGTTGGCATTCTACTCTTGCAGACAACAGACAACATTTTTGGAGCGATATTGTAATGAATAGAACGTCAAGTTTTGGAAAGCGCGTGACCAACACCCTAAAGTCGGAGTTGGGAGCCCCCGTGTAATTAGCGACGAACTCTGGATACGAATTAGAACTGTTTAAAACCAGCTGATTCCTATATATTGCAACTGCCTGACAGACCCTGTTTCCAAACGAATGCAAGGTGATCAACAACATCACCAGCGTTGATAATAATCAGGAGAAATAACAAATGACATGTTGGATATATTTCAGCTGTGTTTCTATGAAGTCGTGTTTTTTTTTTCTAGCAATAAACTAGACACCAACACTGATGAGCGATTGACCAGGGCGCCATGGGGGGGGGGACCGGACCGTGCCAATCGTGACTCCTGACTCATAGCTTCTCACTCATAGCAACCTTTGCCACAGCATCCACTGTCGCCATTCGTTCCATCATAGTGCCTGCGTTTACAGTGCAAGCAATTTGTGCCGTGCATCCAATACGTTCAATTGTTTGCAAGCTGGTCCAATTTATAATTGGGGATAGATGGCTTGAGCTTGGCCAGGCCTGCTTAACGGGGAGGTTGGCCTGGGGCTGTTTATCCTCCCAGTTTAGCGGTTCCTGCCGTCGTGCCTGCCACGAAGACACCTAGTGTCTTTCTCGTGAGTTATGAGCCCCTCGTGAGCTATAACATCGCGAGTTATGAGCGCAGCTCATTTTCCTTACTGTACCGCATGTTTAGTCTAGTCTAGCGAGCCTATGAAACTGCACTGTGTGACACGATGGCGACCCTGTGACACTGCACTGTGTGACACGATGGCGACCCTGTGACACTGCACTGTGTGACACGATGGCGACCCTGTGACACTGCACTTTGACACGATGGCGACCCTGTGGCAATGCACTGTGTGACACGATGGAGACCCTGTGACACGACACTGTGTGATACAGTGACGACCCTGTGACACAACACTGTGTGACACGATGGCGACCCTGTGACACTACACTGTGTGACACGTTGGAGACCCTGTGACACTGCACTGTGTGACACGATGGAGACCCTGTGACACTACACTGTGTGACACGTTGGAGACCCTGTGACACTGCACTTTGACACGATGGCGACCCTGTGACACTATACTATGTGACACGATGGAGACCCTGTGACACTACACTGTGTGACACGATGGAGACCCTGTGACACTGCACTTTGTGACACGTTGGCGACCTTGTGACACTGCACTTTGTGACACGTTGGCGACCCTGTGACACTACACTATGTGACACGTTGGCGACCCTGTGACACTGCACTGTGTGACACGTTGGAGACCCTGTGACACTGCACTGTGTGACACGATGGCGACCCTGTGACACTGCACTGTGTGACATGTTGGCGACCCTGTGACACTGCACTGTGTGCACGATGGCGACCCTGTGACACTGCACTGTGTGACACGATGGCGACCCTGTGACACTGCACGTGTGACACGATGTAGACCCTGTGACACTACACTGTGTGACACGTTGGAGACCCTGTGACACTGCACTTTGACACGATGGCGACCCTGTGACACTATACTATGTGACACGATGGAGACCCTGTGACACTACACTGTGTGACACGATGGAGACCCTGTGACACTGCACTTTGTGACACGTTGGCGACCCTGTGACACTACACTATGTGACACGTTGGCGACCCTGTGACACTGCACTGTGTGACACGATGGCGACCCTGTGACACTGCACTGTGTGACAAGATGGCGACCCTGTGACACTACACTGTGTGATACGATGGCGACCCTGTGAAACTGCACTGTGTGACACGATGGCGACCCTGTGACACTACACTGTTCCTCCACGTGCAGCCAGAATGTGTGCTCGGAGACCCGCAAGTACTGGCGGCTCATCGAGGACGGAGACCGCGACGACGACAGCACCAGGTCGCCGAGGGGGCGCTGCACATCCACGCAAGGATTCCGTCTCTGCGTGAGCAGACAGATAGTCGACGGTCGGGTCAAGGTCACAGAGAGGCTGGAGCGTTGTTGCTCGGGCACCATGCCCTCCTACGATGGCTGCAAAAAGGCGAGAACGCCGGTCCCGGCTGCGGCGAATGGCGAATGGTGATTGTGATGTGGTGGGCCCAGACGGGTGCAACATGGTCGGGTGTAATGGGTGTAATGTGATGCAATGGGTGCCTGTGATGGGTGTCATGGGTGTAATCATGTGTGTAGTTTTAGTGTGAGTAAGTGGTGCTTGGGCGTCACGTTGACCTACTTGAGTATCGTTTTTTTTAAAAGGAAATTCCGCATTTGGTTTATGATGGCCATTGGTAAAGGCACCTGGGAAGCATTACGTCTCCAAAAGCACCACCCGGGTGGGTTTGTTGAAAAGTTTTGAAAAACCTTGGCTGATGGCTGTGATAGGTGCGACTCATGGAAAGTAGTGTGGTATCATTGTTGAGGCTCAAAAACAGGTTGTAATTACCGGCATTTTGCAGTTTTCCACATCAACTAACCTAGGCATGTCGAATGGTGAATTATGGACCTAACCGCGATGTGGCCGGCAAGTCATCCTCTCTCTATCTCTCTCTCTCTCTCTCTCTCTCTCTCTCTCTCTCTCTCTCTCTCTCTCTCTCTCTCTCTCTCTCTCTCTCTCTCTCTCTCTCTCTCTCTCTCTCTCTCTCTCTCTCTCTCTCTCTCTCTCTCTCTCTCTCTCTCTCTCTCTCTCTCTCTCTCTCTCTCTCTCTCTCTCTCTCTCTCTCTCTCTCTCTCTCTCTCTCTCTCTCTATCTCTCTCTCTCTCTCTCTCTCTCTCTCTCTCTCTCTCTCTCTCTCTCTCTCTCTCTCTCTCTCTCTCTCTCTCTCTCTCTCTCTCTCTCTCTCTCTCTCTCTCTCTCTCTCTCTCTCTCTCTCTCTCTCTCTCTCTCTCTCTCTCTCTCTCTCTCTCTCTCTCTCTCTCTCTCTCTCTCTCTCTCTCTCTCTCTCTCTCTATATATATATATATATATATATATATATATATATATATATATATATATATATATATATATATATATATATATATATATATATATATATATATATATATATATATATATATATATATATATATATATATATATATATATATATATATATATATATATATATATATATATATATATATATATATATATATATATATATATATATATATATATATATATATATATATATATATATATATATATATATATATATATATATATATATATATATATATATATATATATATATATATATATATATATATATATATATATATATATATATATATATATATATATATATATATATATATATATATATATATATATATATATATATATATATATATATATATATATATATATATATATATATATATATATATATATATATATATATATATATCTCTCTCTCTCTCTCTCTCTCTCTCTCTCTCTCTCTCTCTCTCTCTCTCTCTCTCTCTCTCTCTCTCTCTCTCTCTCTCTCTCTCTCTCTCTCTCTCTCTCTCTCTCTCTCTCTCTCTCTCTCTCTCTCTCTCTCTCTCTCTCTCTCTCTCTCTCTCTCTCTCTCTCTCTCTCTCTCTCTCTCTCTCTCTCTCTCTCTCTCTCTCTCTCTCTCTCTCTCTCTCTCTCTCTCTCTCTCTCTCTCTCTCTCTCTCTCTCTCTCTCTCTCTCTCTCTCTCTCTCTCATTTTTAGTATCGGAATCGGCCTGCCAGAGGTGAAAAAGCCGGCGACGCGCCGCCGCGCGTCGGTGACGGCTCAAGATACACGGAAAGCTCTAATGAGACATCCGGAGACTGACCGGTCCTTTCTTCCAAAGTTTTTGAAAACATTTTTGGAGGAATTAATCATGGCTAGGTCCTTTTCTAGGCAGCAAATGGCACATTTTATACAGTGGTGACGTCCCTTTGAGTCAGCCACCGGCTGCAAAAAAAAACCAGCAGTGCAGGTGGCGGTCAATATTGAATTTCCATAGACGTCGGCGCTACGTCGTTCAGACAGCAGCTAGCTGTCTCATATGTGACAATTGTGGCGCGGTCAACTTTATTAAATCACCTGTCTGAACCAAGAGAATCTAGTCCTGGATAATGACGCCATGGAAGTAAAAGACATCTACTTGCCCGTAATTAGGCGTAATAATTCGTGAAATAAAGCAGAAAATCACCACGAAGACAGTTTTGGCAAACATATCACTACGGATAGACCACTTACATTGCCACTTACATTAATGAATATGCGGCTATCTGAGTAATTGCCTGTGGCGTAATCAAGGTGAGGAAAATAAATCAAAGCTGATGGCTTAAATGGTTTCCCATGACCCAAGTACAATGGTTGACTGGATTTCAATAATCAGTTCGTCGGTAGGTAAAAGGAGAGGTTTTTCGCCCTTGGGAGCGGCTGGAACGATGGGAAAGCCGATCACTTTGTACCATGAAGGAAGGTGAATTGTGGCTGTATAAAGCAGAATTGTGCGACATAATGTTACGTTTTTTTTGTAGAGTGGAGTCAGCTCAGTAGGGCCAGAACATAGGAATGAGGAAAAAGGCGGAGTCCATGGGGATAAATACACAATTAAATTCGCTGTAATTTTAAAGCTGATTTCAGCAACACGTTTACCAAACATTGAATGGATCTGTAATGTACTGTATTTTTGTTATAGATAACTGGTGCCCTGTGCGTGCGGCATGCGTAATATTTCAAGGGAACAATTCCTATTTTGGGAGGCAAGAATATCATGTCATTAAGTGTGGATTTCCATGCAAATTCATGCACTTCAAGCCAGTGGAATATCATGACCTCTTACTCCCACTGTATGGCTTAATCATGTTTGGTAAGGACTGCAAGACTGGTCACCCGATGTTGTCTGACACGTCGTAGTAGAGGCTGTGAAGGTTATATGACTCGGACCCTTCACTCAGACTGTCATCAGCGGGTACAGACTCGCCTGCCTCAGCACACACCAACTGCCCTGGTGGTACGTCTACTGGCGACGAGGACTCGTACTGTACGTGTCCCTCATAATCTATCCTCTTGTCTCTCCCGACTCCCACTCCGGTACCTCCTGTAGCAGCGTGCAGGCGTTCTCTCTGTGACAACCAGCGTGACGGCGGGTATTCCCTCCCTGGTCTACGTTGTCTGTACTTGTTGAACGACAGGTAGATATATTGCCCGCTACATCACATTCATTGGACTATGTGTCTTTGTCGGAATTATTGGCTGCCGACTGACAAAAGGTCGGACATAACGTAAAATGTCCTTATTCGTTGGCAGTCGAATTTTGGGTAGAGGTCATGCCTGCCCAAGAATAAAACTGTCAACTTTGCTTCGCCGTCCTTCGATCTCACGCCTCTAGCCCGCGCACGTCCGGGGGGGGGGGGGCAGATATCTGCCCCCTCCGGTTTTTCCTCATTTGCCGCCAAACGACACGGGTTAGCGAGGCCAAACCTCGCATAGCTGTTCATTGGTATTTTTCGCAGATCCTCATACATTTTTAATCCTGGGTCATCCCAGGTCAGGTCACCAGATCAGGCGAAGTGACCCAACTACACTCGGAGTTCTAGGTGGCATAACTTCCACAATAATTGGGCGATTGATTTCAATCTTATAGCATATCATGATCCCATCAGGGATTATAATATGTATATCGTTTTTTTCGTAGCATTGACCTTAGGTCAGGTCGCTGCCATGGCTTCCCCACTAGAGGGCTATGGTAAAATATACAAATGTTTCCTGGTTACATATTTCCGCTCGCAATGATTTCACAACGGTTGTGGCACGTAGATGGAAGCTATGCTCAATGCTACGGCTCAAATGTTTTGCTCAGTGACCTCACCAAGGCCTCTGAGGTCGCCTGATATCACTACACATTTATGCGCATTACATCGCACTGCATTAAGATAGAAGGCTGAAATTACCGCCATTGTACTTGTATCGTCAAGGTGTGTCGATTGATATATTACATGACCGCCATAGGCCTTGACCTGAGGTCATGACTTCATGACCTTGACCTGAGTTTCGGTTGATCCGACCTTAAATTACACTGCATATTGTCGGTAGCGCATTTCAAGGACTGTCGAATAGCGTTCGCCGTTTGTTTCTATCTGTTACAGGCCCTGAGATATGTGTCAATATCTGAGTCCCACCTGATCTGGTCGAATGTTTTTTTAAATAATAAATTTAATCCGAGTTGTTGCTGGGGTGGCTTGAGGAACCAGGGTTCTATTGCTAAGCAGAGCTTGTTGCCCGAACCCTGGCCCCACCACCCGATCCATGAACTCCAGCTCAACGGCAGAATTTAGACCGAAAGTTTAACGTGCCGCCAATGCACCGACACGGCCGCCAGGTAGCTTGTCCCCGGCCTTATCGGGCCAGCTGCCAATTGACACTCCCGGCCGGGGGCTAAATGCGAACGCGCGAAGCGACTCGAACCCTGTGTTGCCAGTACAGGGGAGACCAGTGCAGGCCAGCGCTCTAACCAACTGAGCTACCGGGGCGCCAGCTTTTGATATTGAATTTGACCTATGATGACCCAGTGACCTGACTGTTGACCTGAGCGAAAAATTGACCGAAACACTTTCGATGGAGCCCGTCACCAGATATCCAACGCTGTTTTCCGTTTGTCGCTAGCTAGCATAGTTCTAGAGATCTTAGGGGGGGGGGGGGCAGACATCTGCCCCCCCGGACATGCGAAGTTGGCGCGGACCACCGGACGTGCGAGTGCCAGACACACACCATCACTGACAGCTGTTTCGCTCATACACACACAGCAGCAGGAGCATACATCCGCCAGAACACAGAGTACGCAACCGCGCCTCAGGCGACGGACAGTCCGCAGGAAGCGGAGCAATACAAGACCGTGGACTCCAGTGGCCAGGAGGCGGGAGCGGTTGCTCCAGGGCAGCCAAGACCAGGGACCGAAGGCTGCACACTAGCTCCAGTCCATGTTTGTCGGCAACATGAATGCTCGAAAGATGGGGATGGGCGAGGCGGAGACAGTTTCAGAGGCGGCGGAGCGTGTAGATAACCCAGCGGCAGCACGAGAGGCAGCCAGACGCTGGGTGAGGTAACATAAGGTAACAAACACTTTGTGACATTTGCTTCAAAATTTTTGCCATCTTACTAGCGACAGAGATTTTCTACATACTTATCAATCCGTCTTACGAGTAGACTCTGAAAATGGTAGCGTATAGAGCATTGAAATAAGAATGTAAATTTTTTAGGATTCTCCCATTAGGTGGCAACACTGTTTTCAATGGAAGATATCTTAATCGCCTGGTGCCGGACTGAATAAATTGTGTAGATAAGAATACACATCGTATTTGTTCTGACCACTGAGTCAGGAAAATGTATGAGCTCACGGAAAAAGTATACCACTTACAGACCCGCACATATTTGCTTATAAACACACACATAAACACTCACGCTTACTTATATATATAATGTATGTATATATAGTATATATATATATATATATATAATATGTATATTTCTATATATATTGTATATACATTTGGGTGCATATACGTGACGGCACGTCACGTCACCGGATTATGTGACGTGACGCGTGACGTGACGCGTGACGTGGCGCGTGACGTGGCGCGTGACGTGACGCGTGACGTGACGCGTGACGTGACGGACCGTGCGCGTGACGTGACGCGTGACGTGAGCGTGACGTGACGCGTGACGTGACGCGTGACGTGACGTGACGCGTGACGTGAGCGTGACGTGACGCGTGACGTGACGTGACGCGTGACGTGACGCGTGACGTGACGCGTGACGTGACGCGTGACGTGACGCGTGACGTGACGCGTGACGTGACGCGTGACGTGACGCGTGACGTGACGCGTGACGTGACGCGTGACGTGACGCGTGACGTGACGCGTGACGTGACGCGTGACGTGATGCGTGACGTGACCGTCCGCCGCTCGCCGGCAGGTCCACTCGGAAAAGGCCGCCCTGCAGCTGCAGCGTCTCAGGTCGGCGCGCTTCCTCGACCTGCTGGAGACGGCCGGCCTCGGCGACGCGCTGCACGAGCGCAACACCATCTTCGTGCCGAGCGACAGCGCCGTGGAGGCGTTCCTGAACAGGACCGGGGTGAGCGGCGCGACCCGCGGCCAGGGCGCCGAGCACGCGTCGGCGGGCGGGGCGGCGCGTGCACCGGCTCTCGGAGCCGCTGGCGGCTGGCGTCTCGAGAGCGGCGCGTGCACCGGCTCTCGGAGTCGCTGGCGGCAGGCGGGGGGGGCGAAGTGCGCCGGCACTCGGAGCCGCTGGCGGCTGGCGTCTCGAGAGCGGCGCGTGTGTCGCGTGCCTCGACTGGGCCGCGCCGACATCCCGGCCCTGGCGCATGCCGCTAGCGTGCCGGTCGTAAGCGAACGTCTCTCACTGCTGGCGGTTCGACGACTAATGATGCGTCCGGCTGTATGTCTTCGTCGGTCTCCACGGCCCCTCTCTGCGTCACAGCTTCCCAGCAGCGAAACTGCCGGGAAACTTACGGGAAGTGGTTGTAATCAGAACTAAGTAGAACTAAGTGCATCTGAGCAAGCTTCTAACTCCGGCGGTTGACGTCATATGTCTCGTTCTGTGCGTACGATGCCTGAATTGATCATTGCATCCGTCCAGCCATCATTGCCATGTCTTACACCGCATCCAAACTCCTGCAATTCTGGCCTTCTTGTAACCTTAAAATCGCCTGCTAGCCTACTAATACGCATTGTCTTTCAGTTGAAGCCCAAGTCAAAGGAGATGAAAACGATCCTGCAGGGCCACATTGTCCAGGACAGCCTCCCTTTGGCCGTTCTTGCACTATGGGTGAGTCGCTATCCAGTCGGTCACACAGGAGAGGCAGATCGGCGACGTTCATCACGCGAGCTAAGAGAGGGTGAGCAAGGCTGTGTGAGCTAAGAGGTGAGTGGTTTGCGTTACGAGTGGAGGTGAGTGGTTTGTTCTGTGCCGAAGTTTGTGAAAGTGCACTCACTTCCACTCAACTCGTGCGTCGAGGGTCGTAGATGAGTGAAAATGAGTGGTTTCTCATGTGTCGGAGAGGAGTGGAAGTCAGTGGTGTGACATGTGTCGGAGAAGAGTGGAGGTGAGTGGTGTGGCATGTGACGGAGAGGAGTGGAAGTGAGTGGTTTGTCATGTGTTGGAATTGAGTTGAAGTGAGTGGTGCGTCATATGTCGGAGATGGGTGGAAGTGAGTGGTGTGTCATGTGTCAGAGAGGAGTAAAGTGAATGATGTGCAATGTGTCGGAGAGGAGTGGAAGTCAGTGGTGTGTCATGTGTGGGAGAGGAGTGGAAGTCAGTGGTGTGTCATGTGTGGAAGAGGAGTGGAATTCAGTGGTGTGTCATGTGTGGGAGAGGAGTGGAAGTCAGTGGTGTGTCATGTGTGGAAGAGGAGTGGAAATCAGTGGTGTGTCATGTGTGGGAGAGGAGTGGAAGTCAGTGGTATGTCATGTGTGGGAGAGGAGTGGAAGTCAGTGGTGTGTCATGTGTGGGAGAGGAGTGGAAGTCAGTGGCATGCCATGTGTGGGAGAGGAGTGGAAGTCAGTGGTATGCCATGTGTGGGAGAGGAGTGGACGTGAATGGTGCGTCATGTGTCGGAGAGTGAAGCGAAGTGAAGTGAAGTGAAGTGAAATGCAGTGTGAAGCCTTGCAAGGAAATACATTTTGCGCTATGATTTTGCTACGACGAAGAACGTGATCTCACAATGGTTGGACATCTTAATTTGGATTATGCAATTGGGAAATAACATGCTGAAAGGATGAATATTTGCTGCCTGGAACCTGATTGAATATATCTGCCATTTTGCGTGTACCATTTGGTGCGATTTTCTGAACTTCAAGAAAATTGAACATTGTACCAAGCATTGGTAATGCTATTGCTGGTAGTACTTTTGACTGCATTTCCATCTGGGCCTGTGTCTCCGGGACCGGCGGCAACAGTACCCATGTGGATATCTGGGCAGTGTGTCCACTGTGTCAACAACTTCTAACCTTGAACGACTGGCTATGCATAGCTCAGCGACGTTTGTGCATGTGCTTATGATTTATATTTTGAATCAGCTCACCCGTCCAAGATGTGAGCTGATGGGTGTCTCCATGTCAATGCGTCGTGTGTAGTCCCCCAATTGTGTGTTCGGTGTTCTGTGTATGGCGTCTCTTCTAGTATTCATGAAGCCACTCCCTGACGCTGCGGTTTGCTTCGTCATCACGCATTTGTGTTTACCTGTCAACACGGTATGCTGGACGGCATGTGTGACACGTGTTAACTGCACCAGTCCGATCTCTGAGGTGCACGAGATGGCTGAGGTTGCCACTGTGGTCAATGATGACCGAAATGTGATTTCGTACGATGCGTTTGATTTCGGGGCAGACGTTGCGAACACATCTTCACATCGCTTACATATATGGATGACAATTCCATGAATATTTGGCACAATGCTTCCAATTTTGAATCAGGGTTTCATGATGGGGCCCCGTGAGGGTCCCTATCATGGAAACGTCATTGCCCTAAAGACCTTCAAATAATCCGCCAATTTCAAAACCTTACTGCTTAGGCCACTTTCAATGTTATTTACAAATGTAATGAACAGTAGTGGCCCCAGTACTGACCCCTGGGGGACTCCGCTAAGAACATTTTGGCATGATGAATTTTCTTAGTGGAGAGACTCTTCTTAGTTCTCATTTTGCCATGAAGTCCAAGAGATTTGTAACACACGATCGCCCTTTTCTAAACCCATGCTGAGTATCTTCAATCAATCTGCTTCCTTCCAGATAACTAACTATCCTATCCCTGATAATTGATTCGAGTACCTTGCAGACCAGAGATGTGAGGCTTACTGGCCTATAGTTATCAACTTTCCCTCTTTCTCCTTTCTTAAAAATAGGAACTACATTTGCCCTATTCCAATCGGTTGAAATTTCATTTTGTGAAACTGATCTACAAAATATTCGACTAAGTGGAAATACCAGTTCCTTTTCAGCTTACCGCAATACCCTAGCATAAAGTTCATCAGGTCCTGCTGCCCTGTTTGGCTTTATTTTCCTGATATGATTGAAAACAACATCAGTATCAATTAAATCAACATCGTTTATCCGATCACATGTCATTGAACTATGGTGTACGGTCGGCAGGTTGGTCATATCTTCTGGTGTAAACACTGATTTAAACTGCTTGCTCAGCTCCTCAACCATCTCACTCTCCTCACTCAACATTGTCCCTTTTACTTCCAGTGGACCAACTATGCTAGACAACTTACTCAGTTGTAGAAACTAAATAACTTTTTTTTTCTGTCCCCATCACAGTTCCTAGCTAAATCCAGTTCTTTTGCTCACTTTGTTGCTCTTGTTTTTTGCTTCACAGTGTCTCTACTTTTAGATTCGACCTAAGATTTACGATATTAGAAGCTTCATTAAACACTCTAAATGCAGCTTTCTTAGCCTTAATTGCTTTTATCAAGTCTGGTGTAAGCCATGATGGCTTTCCCACCCTTCTGTTGCGCCTTTGCTTTTGGGGGACATGTCTATTCTGAATGTCCATCAAGTAAGATTTGAACTTTTCCCACATTTCACAGACATTTAAATTGGATAATTTTTTCCCGTCTTATGTCACTTAAAACCGCTCTCATGCATTCAAAGTCTGCTCTGTTAGAAGTAGGAACCGTTACAAAATCATTCTTAATAATTCCCACTTCATGTGTCTTGAATCTAACTTTGTTATGGTCACTTCTTCAAAGAGTTTCTCCTACAGTCAAGTCTTGAACCAAGTCACTTAAATCTGAGAATACAAGTCCAAGAATGAGCCATGCCTGGTAGGTTCTGTTACAAACTGGTGTAAGAACTGGTCCTCCTCAAGGCATTTTCTAAATATATTGCATGATGGGGAGCCAACACCAACATTTTCATATCCTTTTAGATTAACGTCCCCAAGAATAAGGCACTTCCTGTTTCCTGTTCCTGAACGTTTCTACTGATTCCCTCACAAATCACCTTATCAAGCTCCAGTTGCTGAGAATGTGGCAGGGTTCCTGATCGGTAGAAAGTTCCTATCCTCAGTTTATTGCTGTTGCCTTTTCCCACAGGGACATCAAGCTAAACGGACTCCACGGACACATTTTTCTCCCCACCTGCTACTTTTTGGGAACTGAATAAGGTATTCACATAGAGCATTACACCTCCTCTTTCACTGCTGGACCCCTATTGCACGAAAACATATTGTATCCCTGGATCTCATAGTCCTGGAAGTTATCTCCAAAATACCCCTCACTGACCCATGCCTTCGTAATGCAAATAAAATCTGATTCCTCCTGAGCAACATAACACTTGAACTCATCAAATTTGGAACGGATACTCTGAGCATTAAACATCATACACTTAACATATGCTCCATAACCACCTTTGGCTTTTTCATACTGAGTTCTTTTATCACTAGATGAACTATCACTCTGTCCCTTTGAACTGCTGCTGTCCCTAGTTGCAGACTTTGAGGTTCTATTGCCTTGGCGAACACTATTGGAATATGTATGTGTTGGCAATGCAATTTCATCCCTCCCCACCCCATTTCCTAGTTTCCCTGAAGGACATGGTCATGCACTTTGCCTAACACATGCGCCCACTTCTCGGAGAAGTGCGGGTCATCCCTCTGATAGAGGACCCGTCATCCATAAAACCTGCATCACTCATCAACAAAGGTGAAACCTAACTCATGGCAGAGCTTACCTACCCTGGCATTGGCTGCCAGTGCCCCAGAGCTCCACTCAGGGGAGGCTCCAGCCCTAGGCAATATTGCAGTTACAATGATTCTCCTATTGTTATCCTTCAGGGTGGCCAGAAGAGCCGTATAGTCCTACAGCAGCTCTTCATTCCTAGCAGGACCTATGTCATTCACCCCTGCCTGTACTATAACTGTACTAAACTGGTGATCACTGGTGGCCTGTGCCACCACTGGCACCAGGTCCTTGACCTTGGCACCAGGCCTGGTGATGCACGTCCTGTCCCTTCTACCTTTAGAGATTACTCAATCTAAATGTCGCACACGAGAATCGCCTACGACCAGTACTGTATCATTACCGCTACTATCCTGGGCGAAGGATAGTGCCTGGAATCTATTCGATATTGGTATGCTTGCTTCCTGAGCAGTTTGACTAGGCTTCCTCGCACTCCTACCACCTGCCACCTGCCACTCACTGACCCTTTCCTTAGGCTCGCATCTCCAAATCCTCCACCTCCTGACCTCATGCCGCTTCCCCTCCTGTGACCTACCAGAACTACCCCTCCTCCGTTCACTATTAACACTCTACTCTAGATAAATCCCAGCCACCTCCACAGCAGGGGAAGCCTCTGCTACCTGGTGGTCTGCGACAACCTGGGCATAGGATGTCCCTGTTGCAGAGTGACCCCTACTTGTTGCCTTTTCTTGTCTACCCTGTGCAACAAGGGCATCCTTGAGCTTGGAAAGCTCTGCCTTAAGGGCCCTAACCTCTTCCTCTAGTGCCTGCATCCTGGTAGAAACCATCCCGCAGGCTGCAGCTTATATCTAGATTTAGATTGAAATTAACTCGTTAAACAACCGACAAAATTAAATCAATAGCCAACTATCATTCACTATGAATCACTACCTCCTATATTGTCAGATAATGATTTAAGTACCTCAAGAATATCAACACACTAAGAGGAAACTATGAAACAATTGTTTGCTTTTGTGTTCTCTTTTCCTTTAAATTAAAAATATAATCGAATTGTCATCTAGACAAATAGACAACTAGATGACAAATATCCCCTATGATATCACTTATGGCTAGACAGGAAACTAAACAGAAGTCAAACAGCACTTAGGAATACCATCAACTTAGTATAAACAATATCTTAAGCTTAAACACCAAAAGACTGTGCACCACAAAACCAAATAAAGTATGTGAAGAAACCATTAGTATTCTCAAATGCAACTTATAATATTTGCACACAGAAAGGACAGCAACAGGCTATCTACAAAAAAATAAGATACAAGGACCTATCCTACGAACGGAACTACACCATGAATGCGACAATTTCAAGGTTATGTAATAACCTTGGAATTTTGCTACAATCTCCAACTGAACAATGCTAAATACTAAAATACTCCCTAGATACCCCTACAATTACACCGGCATATGGAGATATGCCTAGTGTAAATGAAGCTAACTACTTAAATCCTAAACTCTATCTAAAACTTTAACACCAAAAAGACAAAAACGTGTTCCTCTACACTACAGAAATCTAAGCCACGAGGCCCGCGCCCCTGTCTATGTGTCTATTATGTGTCACACCGTAACTATGTGTCACTGCGTCACACCGTAAATATGTGTCACTGTGTCACACCGTAACTATATGTCACTATATGTCACACCGTAGCTTTGTGTCACTATGTGTCACACGGTAACTATATGTCACTATTTGTCACACGCCATTATACGTCGCTATGTGTCATGCACAAAGCAGTCGACGCGTCGTAAAGCCAACAACTACCAGCAGCCACCACTGATCACCTGGACAGAGTGGCCTGGGTCCGCCTATGGTCAGCCAGCAGCACCTGCGCCTGTCGCCTGGGTCCACCTCTGGTCGGCCAGCAGCACCTGCGCCTGTCGCCTGGGTCCGCCTCTGGTCGGCCAGCAGCACGTGCGTCTGCCGCCTGGGTCCGCCTCTGGTCAGCCAGCAGCACCTGCGCCTCTGTTCCAAACGCCCGTGGAGACCGGCTCCGGCCCGCTCTGGCTGTCGGTGGGAGCTCGGGGACCTCAAGTGAACTGCGTCCCGCTGTCGAGCAGAGACCGTCCCACCCGCCGCGGGGGAATCATCCACACCGTGGCCGACATCCTGCGCGCCACCAACTCGACACTGATGCAGGCCATCGGCGCCGACCAAACGCTGTCGACCTTCGCCAAACGTGAGTCGTCGGCGCCGACAAAACGCTGTTGAATTTCGACAAACGCGTCATCGGCGCCGATAAAACGCAATTGACCTTCGGGGAAGCCCTTCCTATCCAATTTACACTTGCGTAGTCCACGGCTGGTCGGCAATTGATCACATTTGCATCCATCAGTACGCTCGCTTCAACTTGGGCCTTGTGTCGATTCCGAATACATCCAATCCAATGTCATATTTGATTATGACCACGTTTTTCCAGCATGTTCAAAACGTATGAAGAATATATCAGTTCTGCGCCCGAGCGGCGACCAAATTGCACATTTCAGTTGCCTTTTCCAGGAGCTCTTTATCGTGTTGGGGTATTTTAAAAGCTTGTGTCATCGCGAACGCATTGCATTCGATGGGACTGAGTGCTAAGCCGCACCGCACTGCACAGACCAGGCCACCTTGCGAAGGATTTTGCGAAGGATTTTGACGTCGTCCCAATGGGGAAAGCAATCCGACTGCATTTCACATGTCAATGTAAGCATGCCGCTCGCCTGGTGCACAGCGGACGCTGGGGGACAAGGCGGCAGTGTTCTGGGCACAATGCAGAAAAAGGGTGACGAGGAAGCACAGCGTAGGCAGCTTTTCGGAACTTGTCCGATGAGGCGCAATACAAACATCGATCTATGTTAGCTGGCAGCTTCGGTGTCTTTTTCTGAAGGTGAAAATGGTGTTGGCTTCTTTCTCTCTTCGAGAGGACACCCGCTACCAGAGGATATGTCAAGGAATTTGTTCTATTCAGGCGAACAGACCAGTCAAATACCCTATAGCACGTACCCCAATGTTACCGACGATGATATTCTTTGAACCATGCCCTTGTAGCAGTGGTGTAGCCAGGATTTAGCCCAGGGGGCAAACATTTGAAGAGGGCAACCTACGTACTAAGGGCGCCACTGTTTCGGTTAAGTGACCAGCTATGCAGTGATCAGGTCAATTGTGAGCAGTCATGCAGTGGATCAGGTCAAGTAACCAGCCATGCAATGGGTCAGGCCAGATAGTCAGCCATACAGTGGGTCAGGCTAGATAATCAGCCATACAGCTGACCAGGTCAAGTAACCAGCCATACAATGGGTCAGGCTAGATAACCAGCCGTGCAATGGGTCAGGTCAAGTAACCAGCCATACAATGGGTCAGGCTAGATAACCAGCCGTGCAATGGGTCAGGTCAAGTAACCAGCCATGCAATAGGTCAGGCTAGATAACCAGCCGTGCAATGGGTTAGGCCAGGGGACCAGCCATACAGTGGATCAGGACAAATTACCAGCCATACAGTGGGTCAGGCCAGATAACCACCGTGCAGCGGGTCAGGCCACCTGATATGGTTACCCTGGTAACCAGCCACGCAGTGGCTCCGACGTCAGTTAGTGCGTTCCACTGACGCGATCAGGCACCGTTCTATGGTGGAATGTGGAACTTTGCCGGTGAGCCAATTCGTCACACAGCGGCACAAACGCGGCCGGCAGGGATGGAAGTGCCGCCGGCAGGGATGGCTGTGCCGCCGGCAGGGATGGCTGTGCCGCCGGCAGGGATGGCAGTGCCGCCGGCAGGGATGGCAGTGCCGCCGGCAGGGATGGCAGTGCCGCCGGCAGGGATGGCGGTGCCGCCGGCAGGGATGGCAGTGCCGCCGGGAGGGATGACAGTGCCGCCGGCAGGGATGGCAGTGCCGCCGGCGCCAACAGGCAGCATTGTCATCCAACAGGCGACACGACCGACGTACTTGTAGCACACAAAACAGAAACCCAACCACGTTCACAGTTGACCTTAAGATCATAGGCGTAGGAATAGGGGGTGGGGCAGAAGGCCATCACTCTCCCACTTTTTAAAGTGTGTGGAAGGGGGGGGGGGGGGCAACAATGGTAGCTAGCTGTCCTACTTTTGAGACATTTAAAATTAGAGCAAAAATCAGCATGCACTAGTGTTAAAATAATGGTTTTCATTAGGTGTGGGATGTCGAAACGAGCACCATAGAATGTCAAAATTTGCTATAGAAACATTTAAATGAAAAATAGTTTCAGTCCTTCACACTCAATTTTCAGCCAATTAGGTACTCAGATGTGCATGATGCTCTTCGTTTCTTTTGAATGACATCTAAAACAAGGATACCAATGCTAAGGAGTGCAATACCATGCTATTAACAGATGACATTATTTAACAAACCACATGACAAGTAATCTTTGTAACTGGAACTATGTTATGAAATGCTTGTCTATAGCAATCCATTATGGTGAGCTTTATGCCTTCATCAGGGTCACCCTGATGAAGGATAAAGCCGAATCGCTGGTGTTCCTTTTTCGAATATATTTTCTTGTGCCATTGCAATCTGTATTTTAATTGCACCCTTGTTCACACGGTAAAGATCCATCGATGCTTTTCGATAAAAGTAGGCTAAAGCCGGCGCGCTGACAAAACAAAATTATCGCGGCTCTCAAACACCACCCAATCCCCACCCAAATTACGATTTTTTTTGCGGAGGAGTAAAGTAAAATTAAATAACTTAGGCATCAGGGAGATGTCCTCCGCCCAGCCCCGCCTTCAGCACCTAGCCTATCACACAAACTGTACCGAAAAACTCCCTGAAGGTAAAATGTCCACTTACCTGCGCTTCGTTTGCAAACACTCGCTTTAATAGACCGACATGTAACGTACTCGCTTTGCAGGCGCAAATTGCCTTCATGTACCGGCACGCCTAGAAATTCGCTCTCCCCCTGGGAAGGGCAAGAATTTGGTTGGGCTCTTTGGCAGCACTTGTGTACCTGAAGGAATCTGGAGGGACAAGTAAATAATTCGTGTTGAAAACCGAGGGCGAACGAGACCCGACCGACCAACCTTTTAGAAAGTATAAATGTGGTTTACTTCGCAGTGTCGCGATGAATTTGATTTCAGACCTTTCATGGCATAAGTATGTGATTTAACTTGTCGCGAACTTTGATATCGGGATCAATTTTCAAACTTTAAAACTAATTTATCGCTACAAAATGTCGCGGTTGGTGAGGAAAATGAAGGCATCTTCACACATTCACTGCGGCGTCAAGCGGCAGGCTGGACCGACACGATAAACACCACCGCCACATTAACATATTCACTGCGGCGTCAAGCGATTCGTTCGACCGGCAGGATATATACCATCGTCACATTAACAATTCACTGCGCCGTCAGGTGATAAGCTGGGGCAATAGGGTATATACCATCGTCACATTAACATATTTACTGCGGCTTCAAGCGATATGTTTGATCGGTAGGATACTTACCACCGTCACTTTAATGCGTTCAAGCTTTCAAAGCCCACCACCGATACCGGAAATCCCTGAGATTTACGTTGATTTTTTTAGCCTAGACTCGTACACCCAACAATCACCAGTAATGAAAAATTACTTCTATTCGCTTATACACAACCATTCACTGCCAATACCATTTGCAGTTGGGCTATATCTTGTAAAGAAAAACATCAATGTCATCGTAGTTTTTGTTCGAGTTTTGCTTACTTCATGCAAGCCGGCATTGACGGTTCAGCACCAGTCAGTGTTTGTTCATCGAGAACTTGTCATGTAGTTAGCATGCACGCCCCAGATGTTCAGTACCAACGCGTTGGTTCGCTGAGCACAGGCATCACTGAATGTCCAACATCATTCCCAGTCCGTCTGCACGGAGCTCGCACGTCGTCCTTCTGCAGCATGGCTCGCGGCAGATCCGATATCAGCGACCGCATCCCGGGTCGCCATTTGTGCTTCCGGTCAATGCCACTCTAGGCTTGGCAGCCACCTTTGTATGGGCGGCCCTTCATATTGTCTCGCATGCCTTCAATCTGTCATGGCTGTGGCTCGCGTTGGGAAGTCACATCACGTCGTACACATGGGATTCTCCGATCCCGGGGAAGCTCTTGAGCTCTTGGTCACGTAATTGCGCCAGGCCAGGTCTGGCCGGAAGATGTACTCACCTTGGCGATATTCAGAGGGTATTGAGTGTTCAGAGAGGGCACCAGGCGCTTTTCTAGGCACTCCTTCCTGTATGTTGTGCTGTCCATGCAGGTTTTACTCGGCCAGAATAAGAAATCCTCTACACCTTTTGCATTAATAGGGAGCCAAACCGCTATCTTCTTAGGAAATAGAAAGAGAACAAATCCTGTCTGTGCTTGCTTTGAACCAAACTATCGGCTAACAAGTGAAGGAACATCCCATGGACAGGACGTGTTCCTTTTCTTGTTTTCCAATTTTCTGATTCTCATACATTTGCATGCAAAACCTGGCACCTGAGTCCATGCACCCTGCGACGTTCACATTCATTGTTGGGTGATGGTCTGGCGCGGTTGAGTCGACAATGAGGACACCCGCTTCGCCAGGCAACAGTTTTCACATATGTATTTACCAGCAAGACCCAGTAGTTCAGCTGACCACCAGGGAGATCTGATGCTGAACATGGAAAGTGTGTCCGTGGTGCACGATTGTTGTGTTTCTTCGTGTCTTGAACGCATTCGCCACTGGCCCTACACTCTATACACGGTATAGTAGACTCGTAGAGAAACTAGATACGTAGACCTCGGTTCTACACACCCTGCCACATCAGACCATCATCAACAGAGAGCAGGATGGCGCCCGCTTAGCCAGCTGTAAGGCGCGACTCGTGGCAGACAAATTATATATGAAACAACGATGAGCTATTGAAATGTTTGCTCGATGTGCACGTGCAGCGTGCTCAACAGTCATGCCTCCGCCGGCTGCATCCGTGCCAATCACGTGATCGTTCTGTCGATGACGTCAGTCCGGTTAGTGAGGTGCGCATTAGAAGCTGACGTCCGATGTCAGCTCCGACTGATCTCTCGTTAACCTTCCAGATCACATGTTGGCTTAATTGATTCTGCAGTTAAAACAACTGTCAGATTGGAAGTCATTTCCCACACAACGGGAGATAAATGCCACGGTTTTTTCAATTCCTTCGGCGCATCAAGCCGGGAAACATTAACGGAAAAACTGCCACGGGGCTACGACGGTTGCCATCGGCTGCCAAGCACAGCTCGGGAAGCATCAAATCGCATTACGTCAGCTGCACGGATCGTATCTTCGCACTGGAGCACACAATTACAGGCATGCATTTTATCCCGAAATGCACCCCAGCCGCTTTGGCGTGAGATGGTCAGAAGATGGCAGCCATAATTTATTTCAGATGAGGTGGGTATGGAGCTAGTTCATCGATCGCGACCGGGCAAAGATGAGCAGTCGATGAGCGCCGGCATATTGATGTTCTGCGTGTTGCTGATTCGTTCGTCATGAACCATGGCATAAGTTGGCTATGGTTTTTGTTCAGCCCATCCATGTTGGGCATATTGTCATGCTATGAGTAATTGTGTGACAATGCTAGATAAAAATGCGGTGAATGTATAGGTCGAAGTATATTATGTGGTGTGTTGGCACGATAAAGTGCATACATAAGCTTCACGCTTTTCCTCCAGAACACATCAGGTGGCAAAAAATACCACTAAAAGCCAATACAATGCAATACACTACACTAAACACTAAAAGTAGTACTCCCCAATAGTCGTCACAGCAATTGTTTACATAAAAATAATTGTGATCGACTTACCCAAACATTAGGCTTAACCTGCCCCACGCCAAGGGTACGTTGAGACAAGGGCGATACGTCAGGACAACTCAAAACAGCGTTGATTTATAATTGTTTGCGAAACAAACAAAAAAATGTGCGACTCGTTGTGTGTACCAAAAAGATCGCCCTATAAGAATATGGGCACAAATAATCAACATGTCTCACTTCATGCGCTCCAGGACCTTTCGTACAAATTGGGTCAACTAGCCTCGACTTTCCCTACAGTTCTGAAGGGTACAGGTCTCATTGCCGATTACTCGAGAGATGATAAACCACACCGGACGAACTCCACTCAAAATGCTGAGGATGAGTTAAAGCATTGCAAACTGGTCAGATTTAGCCGAGTTGTCTGATCATGTTTTCGTAGTCCGCAGTTAGAAAGGAGCTCTGGCAGCGACCTGGTACCCGAGACATTGTTGTCTTGAGAAGACAAGTCACCAGCGCGCCGTCAGCGATGCTGGTACTACTACACAATTGCTTCGAAAGTTCCAATGTCTCCATTGACGACTGCGACCTGCTGGCCTTGACATAAGGAAGTTCATACATGTACCAATGAAACGAACATGTTAGATTCACTCGCTAATCCGATACATGTAGTACATGTGCATATGATATTTGTGAGCCATAACTACTTTTAAAGGAGAAGACACTTTATTTTGGAGGTATTTCAAGAGACCCAGCAGTTTCGTTGGTCGAGCATCCTCGGCAGTAGGTTCTCCCGAGGATGCTCGACAGCGGAGCTGCGGAATCGCTTGAAATGTTTCTAACATGAACAATTTGTTACATTTTAAATTATGTGTCGCGCGTCTGGAACATTTATATATCCATTGCATCTTAGATTCAGTGCTTTCCCGGGGTCTGACCTCCCTCACCAGGGCCCTGGTGTGTGAGGTTAGGTTAGGTTAGGTTAGTTTAATTAGGTTGCAAGTTTTCTCCTCCTCTGCGAGACGAGAGGATCGAAACTGTCAATTTCTGAACCTGCAGGGTCAGAGATGGACATTCCAGCTCTCACGCTAGGGTCAGAGATGAACGGTTTGACCGCTCGCGCCAAGGCCAAAGATGTACGGCTTAATTGCTCGCGCTTGGATCACAAACAGACTGATTCACTCCGACCGCAAACAACTGTTGGTTATGCTAAGCGCGCCCGGAGCAGACGGACTACGGAACTCGACGTCGCACCTTTGATCATAATGGGGCAGACTTCGGGTGACTTCGGGTCCACACTGACACTGACCGTGCATGTCACCGTTGGCGTCTGCTCATACCAGGATCAGACCCCATCGATACTTTATCCAACTGTGTGGTAGCAGTGATTGTCAGATTGCCCAGCTGTGTATGCTCCACCAAGCCGTGAGGAAGTGACATTGTCTGCACCTGTGTGTTACCAACGCATGTGGAAATGAACAAGTGACACCACTATACCATATTTTATATCTCTGTTAGATCGGGTGTCGTTTCCGATAATTGCAAGCAGGCTATTGCCATGCAGACTTGCAATGTGGTGGAAAAAACAGTGCCCTCCAACAAACGCTTTTCCTCACTTTTCCGTTCTTTGGCAGGATTGAAGCGCGTGTTTTCGAAACGCTCCTCACTAGGAGCGTTTCGTCATGTCACACTGGCTCTGTTTGCTATCAGCAACAAATATTCATATCTCAAAGTGCGCGTATGACGAGTTTACTTGTCCTCATGAAGTCAACGTGGCAAGGGCGCCGAACGTGGGAGACGCTCTTTTCACCAACTACTCGGCCGCACGTCAGAGTGTAGGCGAAGACTGATTGCCGACATTCTAACGCATGAACTCCATTCGACATATTCAGCTGCACAGAAGTGGCAGGTTGGAAATTGCATTCAATGCATCGATGTCAAAGCCTTTTCAACGACTCTCAGAAACGCACCAATCCAAACATGCTACCACATTGACGTCACCGGAGACCGGATCCGGCTAACGAGATTCACTGCCTCGGTGACACTCTGGACACAAAACCCATATTTGGTGCTCACATATCCCTCGTAGCGCCCCGAGTCGATCGAGTTATGGGAGCAATCGGATCGTTTCCGATTGGATTTCGCCGGGCCACTCTCAGGCACACTGTACTCCAGTGATACAGTATTGATGGTGTCGTGCAATGTAATGTACGAGCAGTCGTACTAGAAAAAGGTGACGTGTTGGTGGATACGGCCATAGCTCAAGGTGGTGTCGTGTGGGTGGGTACGGCCATGGCTCAAGGTGGTGTCGTGTGGGTGGGTACGGCCATAGCTCAAGGTGGTGACGTGTGGGTGGGTACGGTCATGGCTCAAGGTGGTGTCGTGTGGGTGGGTACGGCCATAGCTCAAGGTGGTGACGTGTGGGTGGGTACGGTCATGGCTCAAGGTGGTGTC